>VXBR01005239.1:470842-504181 GCA_013400215.1 Cisticola juncidis
GGAAAATATTTGTTTCTGGGGCAAAAAAAAAAAAAAAAAAAAAAAAGGCTTTTTCTTCTCTCACAAGTTGCATAACTGGGTTGTTCAGACAGTTTCCGCTCCTCGCCTCTCGGAACAGGCGCAGTTTGCTCGGCAGTAACTTCTGGGGAAGGTTTGAGCAGCTTGTGTGGGTGAACATTGCCACCTAACCTTTCCAGGAAGAAAAGCCGCCGCAGCCTGTGCGAGGCGGCGCGGCCAGAGGCGGCTCGGGGGCGGCTGCAGCTCGCTCAGGACTCTTTGGGGTTATTTGTGCTCCTTTTCCAGGCAAGAGGGCTTGTCCCGGGGAGCAGCTGGCCAGGACCGAGCTCTTCATCTTCTTCGTGGCCCTGCTGCAGAAGTTCACCTTCCAGGCGCCGGCAGAGGCCGCGCTGTCCTTCGCCTTCACGCTCAGCCTCACTCGCTGCCCCAAACCCTTCCAGCTCCGCGCCGTGCCCCGCGACTGAGGCGGGCCTGGCGCTGCCCCACAGCCCTGCAACCTCACAAACGGGAAATCCCCTCTGCCCACCACACCAGAGATTCCGGGCTGGAATGATGGGCCCTGGAGGTCTAGCACCTGCCAGCACCTGGGTGGCAGGAGAAGGGCACAAGGGCCACGTCCTGCCCACTGCAACACAACCTTTGTGGCTGCACACCTCATTCCTGCTCCCTGCTACCAGTCTGACAAAATGCACGGATTTAAAAGCCTTATTTCCTAATTTCCACTGTCAGCAGGTCCCAAGAAGGTGTCAACCAGCTGCAAAAGCATGGTTTGATGTTGATTTTTCCCCTGGGAATGTGTCCGTCACCCAGAGACCACTTAGCAACCCCTGAGCCAAGGGCTCCTGAGGTGTCCCTGCTCAGAGGGAGCAGCTGGCCTTGGACACAAGCTTTGAACTCATGATTCAGCATCAGTTTGGACTTTCAGGTGGCCACAGCCTCAGGTGTGCTTGGGCTCAGTGTGGTGGACACTCCCTGCAGCACCACATTGCTGCTGTGTGATAGAAACCACAGAATCAAGGAATAGTTTGGCTTGAGAGGGACCTTAAAGGTCAACCCCTCTGCCATGGGCAGGGACACCTTCCATGAAATCAGGCTGCTCCAAGCCCCATCCAACCTGGCCTTGGACACTTCCAGAGATAAAAAATATTTAAGCAGAGATGCTGCAGCAGCAGCAAACATTTTTTTGGATCTCAAAGTATATGGAAATTTCAATTAGGAGGCTACAGGGGAGCAGAAGCAGCTTCTACCAAAGTGGGATGGCACAAGGAGCTGTGCTTCCAGCAGGTCTGGAAGGGCTGTAAAAACATGATAGAGCAATTTTATATTGAAAAAGCAAAAGTTTGTTTGTTCTAGTTTGTTCTAGTAAAATAGAAGTCAGAAAAGCTGCAATAAAGCAATCCCCTGGGGTTGCTGGGGACCAGTTCACCTGAAATGCAGCAGAAAGGGAACAGCAGAGATGTTGGAAGGGTCATGCCCGTGGCAGCTCAGCGCTGACCCTCAGGAAGGAAGGGCTGGAACAGTGGCTTTGTGGTGGGAAGTCACGAGTTCAGCACTTCCCCCTGTTCCTGGCAAAGATCTGTGTGTGTGTGAGCAGCATGGACATAGCCTGGGGCCGAGGAAGCAGCTGGGGACAGGACACCCTGCACGGTGGACACAGCTTCTTCCTGTGCCAGGTCTCCTCGGGTAAGAGTTAATTAAATATGCAACTTGTAGAGAATTTTCTCCATTTATGTGACCAAGCATTTATGCTTAGAAATGTGCTTCACTTTGGACTGTAGTCACAGCAAAGATTATTCTTTTTCCTCTTTTTTTCTTTTTTTTTTTTTTTCCTTCTCACCTTTCATAAGTGACTTTTCTGTGGGTACCCACGTAGGATATGGAATAGTTAACAGGAAAAGAGGATTACACCGAGTTTCATTTTCACTGTTTTTCTCCTCTGTCCCCGGCAATAGCGGCTTTGCTGCGGTACAAAGCAATCCCTGTGCAATGGCAGATTTATGCCACAGGGGAGAGTCCTCTGCACATCCCATCCCTGCCACGGGGATTCTGCCACTGAGCTGTCCTGACTGATCGCTTTAATCCTATTGCGATTTTAATTATTGTTTCACAGTCACAGGCTCCCATGTTGTGTTTTTGTCTTTGTAAAACAGAAGACATAAAAGATCGAGGGACATTTTTTTCAACTATGAAGTCTTCAATGCCACTCGGGACTAGGCACTGGTTTCTCTCCATTTCTCCATTTTTGTATTCATTCTGCTGTAGGTCTGACCTCTGGCATGTGGCTACAGCTTGTATTATTTGCATTGCCTTAGCAAATAAATATTGATCTCTTCTCTCTTTCATTTCCAACTTGTGTTTCTTATTTACTTTGAGGTTTCCTCCCCTACTCCTGGAAAGGATAAATGAAGTAATCTTCTCTTTCTTCTTCTTTTTCTTTTTTTTTTAATGTGGGGGAAAATACCAAAGTGAAATGCAGTGATGCCATACCTTAAAGGCAGGAGGCATGAATTTGTTTAATTTTCAGGTGGATCCTCTCATGTCACTGCTGGCAAACACGTGCATCTCCAGGGACTCACGCCCAAATGTGCTTAAAAATCAGGGGTGAAAGGAGATACTCTCCAGAATAGGCCTCTCCCCTTTAAATTCCACAATGGAACAGAGATTTGACTTCTCCAGCTTCCCAAGTGTAGGGGTTATGGAGAAAATGTGTATGGCATCACTCCAGTGGCTCTGCTGCACCTCTGTGCCTTGTCACCAGCACTGGACCATCCCAAATGCCACAGCTGATGGTCCAAAAGAGAGAAAAGAATCCAAAACGTCCCCAGAGCAGGAAGTGGCAGCTGTTGGACTGCAAAGGAGCCATGTGGTGCAAAGGCAAAGTGCTGCTGCTCCCTCTTCTTTCACAGTAAGCCACAAAATGCTCCTCAATATTCCACGAGGTCCATGTGCACCTCCCTGACCCAGAGCTGCTCCTGGGTGGGAAAATGCAGAACATTCTGCTGCCAGCTGCCACCCAAGGGCCCCAGCCTGCAGAGCTCTGTGGGGCTTTGGGAGCAGCTTCACCACGGGCTGTGACCAAAGGACAAGGCAAGGGGAAGGGATGGCTGGAGAGCTCCAGGCATGGCTGGAGCCAGCAGCTCTGCCTGCACCCGTCTGGTGGAGATCAGAAAATGCTTCGGAACCGCTGAGTTCCGGGACAGCTGTTTGCTCTCAGCCCACGTCACCCAAACACGGAAACACGACACTGGATGAGTCACATTGTTTGTGAAAGGTTTGTGCAACCTTATCTCGGGTGTCCCCTGAGAGCTGGGGCTTGGCCCGGGACTCCTCCTACCAGGAGTGAGCTGCTGTGCACAGGGAAAGCGTGAGGCTCCCTGGGCTCCCTGGCACGGAGAAGCTGGAACTGGCTGGTGGCACGGTGAGGGCAGGAGGGGCAGGGTCATCCTGAGAGGTGGGAGTGTGGGCACAGCATGCTCAGACTGCCAGGCTTTAATCTCGATCCCACAAAGCTCATTTCTGCCCTTTAGACAAGGGCCCGGAGCACTGGGGTTTAGTGAAGTACTGAGGGAGGCTGGAGGGGAAAGGGGAAACTGAGGGTGTTCTGGTTTATGGTGGGTGATTTTTTTTAAAATCAGGCCAGAGGGAATGTTTCTTTAATCAAGAAGGAGTTTAATCCTTTCTGAAAGGTAGGGAAGCAGGAGTTTGAATGTATCCTGGAGAGCAGGCAGCAAAATCCACTCCTTGCTGTGTTTGCACCCACAGCTGTGCCAGCACATCGCCCATCGCACCCTGGCCCTGGGGGCCTCAGCGGTGCCTGGTGAGCTCCACCTGCCTGAGCTGCTGTGGGACACATCCCTGAGGAGTCCCACCATCCAGCCATGCTGCACTTCCTCTGGGACAGCATCTCCCTCCAGACATGTCTCATCTTTCTCTTCGTCTTCCTGCTCATCATGGACTACATGAAGAACAGAAATCCAAAGAATTTCCCTCCCAGCCCCTTCCGCCTTCCCTTTTTGGGGCACCTCTACCTCATGGACTTCAAAGATCCTGTGGTCACCGTGGACAAGGTATGTGGGTGGTGAGCAGTATGGGAAAGGATGGAGGGATTGCAGCTACACATCCCTGGCCATGCAGGAAAAGGGACAACCCAGACCCCACAGGTGAAGGCAGCAGGAGGTTTGCCCTTATCAGTGACATTTACCTGAGTACAAGCAGGGTGACAAGCATGGAGTGGTTCCATGGGCAAAGGTCACAGCACAATCCCACAGGTACAGTCACAGATGTACAAACCCTGCAGGTCTGAGTAGGGGCTGCAATGGGGTGAAACAAGAACTGGAAAAACATAGGACTGAAAAATCAAACCTGGTGAAGTTTACTTGTTTTATGGCCAATTAAAACCATCTCCAGATCACTGATTCCAGAAAAGAGGAAAGAAAAAAGGCTACGCCCTGAGGCACAGTGCACACGTTCTGTCTCCCCTTCCACCCTTCCCTTATTTTCACCTATGTCCCCTGACAGGGCTGTCCTGGTCTCTCCAGGAACATTCCTTGCAAATGAAAACCCCTTTTGTTTATGTCCCCTCCCAGCTAAGTAAAAGGTACGGTGACATCTTTGGCCTGCACATGGGCAGCATGAGGGTTGTGATGGTAAATGGGATACGGCTGGGGAAGGAAGTGCTGGTAAACCAAGGGGACAAGTTCCTGGACCGTCCTGACATTCCCATCGACGAGGAGATCTTCAGCAAGATGGGTGAGTAATCCCTCAACACATGCCCCAGCTGTAAGGTCCAGGCCTCGACCCTGCAGGGGTCTGAGCCAGCTGGAGACAAGGCAGAGCCCTGGAGCTTTTCCCCCTGAGCTGGGGATGGGCCCTGGCTCACAGGGGCTGCTCCTGCCAGGGCTGATCACCTCCAATGGGCACCTGTGGAAGGCACAGAGGAGGTTCACGCTGACCACGCTGAGAAACTTCGGCCTGGGCAAGAGGAGCGTGGAGGAGCGAATCCAGGAGGAGTGCCAGTGCCTCGCTGAGGTGTTCAGGGATGAGCAGGGTGAGTGCCCAGCCCTCAGCACCCCTGCAGGCAGGAACTGTAGGGCCTGTGATCATTTCACTGCATGCTGAAAAATAGCCCACCTTGCAAGGGATGCTACAACCCTGCCAGCATCCCTGCTCCTTCCTGCAGGTGCTTGGCCCTCCAGCTGGCTGGGGAATGCAGCCAGGAAACACCCACAGCATTATTCACAGCCCACCTTCAGCCCACTCCTCTCTGGGAAATACCCTGTGTGCATAAATGCTGATGCTCCCAATGAACTCAAGTGACATCCTGCAGACCTTGCTTTCCAAACAAACATCTCCATGAGCTGGTTGGACTGGGACCACTAGGGTTGCCCTGCCAAGCTTGGCCAGCACATGGGGTCAGCCAGGCACCCCAGGAAAGCACCGACACAGGACAGTGCCCATTAGGAGCCCCTCATTTCATTCACATTTCTCGACTGTTTTACCTCTGATGTGCATTTCCTTTCTCTTCTGAGAAGAGTGGAAGAGAACTGATCTTTTTCTTCTCCAGGGAATCCATTCAATCCTCAGCTTAAAATCACCAATGCTGTTTCAAATGTCATCTGCTCCCTCATCTTTGGCAATCGGTTTGAGTACCACGATGAGGATTTCCAAAGGCTGCTGAAGCTGATGAACGACACTGCTGTCCTCCATGGATCTGTCACAAGCCAGGTACAGCCCTCCTGCCACCAACCCAGGGCCACAGTTTCTTCTCTGGAGTCAACCTCAAAAGCCCAAGTGTTGTCATCACCAAACCTGCCCTCCCCTATTCCTTTGCACAGGGTGGATTTACCTGTCATTTCTTCCTTCCCTCTGTTTAAGTTGTGCCATGCTCATGCTGCCCTCTCTCACACAAAATCACTTTTCCTGCCCACTGATTGCCAGCCTGCCTGCTGAAATATTGAGTAATACACAAGTTACCCATAAGGAGAATTCTGCTCTTCTGGAGCTCAGCTGTTTCCACCAGCTCCAGAAATTCAGCTAGTGCAATCACAGGCCAAAGTCTTGATGTCAGAAGAGTTTTTAAAGTCCTTTATTCAATTTGTCTTTCTCCTTTTGTGTTCAAAGCTGTACAACAATTTCCCATCTTTAATGAAGTACTTACCTGGACCCCACCAAACTATTTTTAAAAACGGGAAGATAGTGAAAAAATTTATTCAAGAGCAGATCAACAAACACAGGGAGGACTGGAACCCCTCAGAGAGCCGGGACTACATCGACAGCTACCTGCTGGAGATCTCCAAGGTGAGCAATGGGGAGAAAACCTCCCTGGAGTGGGGCTCAGAAACCTCCCTGGAGTGGGGCTCAGAAACCTCCCTGGAGTGGGACTTAGAAACCTCCCTGGAGTGGGGCTTAGAAACCTCCCTGGAGTGGGGCTTAGAAACCTCCCTGGAGTGAGTGGGGCTTAGAAACCTTCCTGGAGTGGGGCTTAGAAACCTCCCCAGAGTGGGGCTTAGAAATTTAGTGGGATGGGAAACAAGCCTGAATTCTCCATCTGAGCTGCCTGTGTGGCTGTTTGTGAGCTCAGGACAGACATCAGGTTCAGGCCACCCATCAGCAGGATGGGGATGCAGGGGGTGTCAGCAGCTTCTGCCAAAATCCAAGTGCCAGGACATCCTCACTGCTCCTGTGGCACTAACACTCCTTCCCTGAAGGGCCATGACAGTGACACCTTCCGGGATGAGCACCTCCTGGCCTGCACACTGGACCTGATGTTTGCTGGGACTGAGACCACGTCCTCAACCATCCGCTGGGCTTTGCTGTTCATGGCCACAAACCCAGAAATTCAAGGTACAGTTAACAAAATGTCAGTGTTCTCCTTTGCTTTTATCCCTCACAACTTTGTAAGAGACGAGTTGGGAGTGTCCCCACACTCACATAAGAGGTGTTAAGAGTGGCCCAGGTCCCTTGCTCCAAGGTTTTTCTCCCTGGCTCACTCCTCCCTTTCCCCAGCGCGGGTGCAAGCGGAGATCGACGCGGTGATCGGGCAGGCGCGGCTGCCGTGCCTGGAGGACAGGAGCAGCCTGCACTACACCAACGCTGTCATCCACGAGGTGCAGAGGAGAGGCAACGTCATCCCCTTCAACGCGCCCAGAATGGCAACAGAGGACGCCTACGTGGATGGGTACTGCATCCCAAAGGTAAACCCGGAGTGCCAGGGCTGCAGGGACACTCCAGCTCCCCAGGCACCTCCTGTGCAGCCATTGTCCCTGCCCTGTCCAGAGTTCACTCCTGCTGAACGTGGATTTTTGCCAGCCAATGTTCTCGGGCTCCCTGAGTGGTGCCACACCCCCACATGCCTTTGAGGCACCGATCCCAGCTCTTACAGGGACTTTGGCCCAAGATTACTGCAGATAAAAACAATGCTGATGAGGGAAAAATGCAGTTATGTAACTGCACACAAGAAGTAGATAATCTGGGCCTGCAGTGGGATGTTGCACAAATAACTTGACTAAGGTTGTTCTTCATGGAGAGGAGACTGGAAGATAAAACTGTGTTTTATGTGTGATTTATGTGTGATTTATTTTTCTTTTTTCCTCTTAGGGCACTCTTGTAATGGCAAATTTAACCTCTCTGATGTGTGACAAGAATGAGTGGAAAACCCCACATACTTTTAACCCCGAGCATTTTCTAAAGGATGGGAAGTTCTGGAAAAATGAGTATTTTCTACCATTTTCTATGGGTAAGATTTCCTGAATTGTGGTGCACATGTGGGCTTGGGTTTCCAACTGCAGCAGGGAGAGATTGGAAAACAGAAATAGAAAGGGCAGACACACCCTGGCAGGTGCTGCTCAAAATGTTCCCACGGCCTTCCCAAAGAATCACAACCACACTTGGAGCCCTTTCTTGTCTCTTTTCACTTGCACACAAGAGAAATGAGGATGAATAATAAAACTAAAATAACAAAATAATGTAAATGCCAGAGACCTTAGGAATATCTCCACTGAGGCCATTGCTCTGTGCTCCTGCTCTCACGTGGCTGAGACCTCCAGGAGCCTCCCTGTTGCCACCACAGTGTTCCCCAGCCAGCAGCTTCCATGGGGAAGTTGCTTTTAGCTCCCATTTCCCACCCCAGCAGCACAGCAGAGGAGATGTGGCTCTCTTTGGTGAGCTCTCCCAGCATGGGCACACCCAGGTCATGTGTGTGTGAATTGTCCTCACAATGTCACACAATTTGGGGGGCAGACCGTGCTGTAATGCCAAAGTTATCATTGGGAAGCTTGGTTTGGGTTGGAAAACTCATCCAGGAAGGGGTAACACAGCTGGACCATGGGCAGGCAGAAGCATTTTCAGCAGCAGCAGCACAGTCTGAGGCTGCTGTGGGCTGCTGTCTCCACAGGGAAGCGTTCCTGCCTGGGAGAGCTGCTGGCCCGCTCCGAGCTCTTCCTCTTCTTCACATCCCTGCTGCAGAAATTCACGTTCCAGGCGCCGCCGGACACGGCGCTGAGCCTGCGCGCCGTGGTGGGCATCGCGCTGGCCCCCGAGCCCTACAGGATCTGTGCTGTGCCTCGCTAGGGACGCCCTGCCCATCATCCCCACAGGAAAATCCTCTGGAGGGGCTGGAAACCAGCCCTTGGCAGCTCCAGGGGAGGCTGGGTGGGTTCTTTCTTTCAAAGCAATTACAAAATCATTTCTCTTACAAGCAGACCTTGCACTCTGTGTCCCATGATGTTGGGATCAGCCTGGGAGCTACCAGGGCATTATTAGGCTCTCCCTGTAAATTAATGAGGGACTTTCCTAATTTTACAAAGGATGGCCCTGGTTCACCCTGGCAAAATGAGGGACACTTTAGAGACTGCACTTTGGAAGCTGTGGCTGGGTTCAGGAGGAGATCAATACCAGCCTCTGTTTTATAACATTAACACAAGTATTAATTTGACATTTCTTTAATATGTACTTCTCTTAAAAAAGTCACTCTAACACCTGTCACATACATCAATAAATCTTTATCAAACGCTTTTGTCATGAAGTGTTCTGCAAAGTGCCATGCCCTGTGTCTCTGCCCCTGCTCTGCAGGAGGTTGGCACTGTAAAAGCAAAGGAAATTCCTACAGGAGTGATGGAAAAATGATCCTGGAGCACAGCTGGAATTACAACATGCAAAGTGCTCCCTGTCTCCCTGCCCAGCATCACGGGGTGGTCACTGTGTCCGAGGCAGCGGGGTGAGCTCCAGCAGCACACGACAGCCTAACGAGGAAAAGGTGCCTTGGAAAACAACAGCAGCAAGTTACCACTGTGAACCATCATCTGCACAATGAAACAGTCCCAAGATTGGCAACCAATGGTTGACACCAGTAAATGCTGAACTGGGCAACAGCAGCACCACAAGGACCCCGTGGAGGCCCCCAGGAGAAGATGCAGCTCCCAGGAGCAGGATGGGGCACAGGAATTCAGCACAGCACCAGGAACACCCCTCCAGGTCCTGCTGAGGAAAGGAGCAGAAGGCAGCAGCTTTTTCCCTTTTTCCTCTTTTCAGTTTCCCCTGGAGTACAGCTCACCTCTTCCCAGGGGAAGCAAATTTCTCCCAGTTGAACACAGAGCTCCTGGCACAGCTCCTCTGCAGAGGGGTTTGATCTTCTCACAAGGCCCCGTGCCCTGCTCTGTCTGTGGGCTGGGCAGGGGAAGCAGCTGTGGTGGGAGGAAGGAGATGGAGGCAGCAGAGAGGGCAGCACAGCCCATCCCATCCAGCTCCTCGTGGTAACACAGGCCTGTCCTGAAAGGGGCTGCTCTAAATGGTGTAAATGCACCAAAACACAGAACCAAGCTGGGCACTGCCCAGGAACACCAGCCAGGGGCATTCAACACAAGGCTTGGAATAAAGACACCAAAGAGTTCACTTTAAAAATCTTTATGTGAATATAAAAGGATTTTTCGCAAAGAAAAAAATACAACCAAAAGTTTAAAAATTAGTGCAATTTTTTCAGTTCTATGCGACACAGTGTTTACATTTGTTTTAAACAGAAGATGTAGACACCGATACACTGAAAACCTCAACTCCACCTTTAGGGGAAGGGGGAAAAGAAACAAGTAAGAAAATTATTGTACTAGACACTACCAACTCCTAAACAATTGTTTGCATTTTCTAATTTCTAAACTACTTATGGCTACCTAAATAGAACATCAGTATTGCTTATATTACTTATTTCCAAGTAAGTGTATATCATAGAAAATAGAATAACCATATATATTTTTTTTTAATGAACAAAAAAATCAGGTGAAAATTTCTTTTCAGTGAATGTTTCTTAATCCACTATATAATAAGGTTGTTGCAAAAGAATCTTCTCAAAACTGCTTCCTGACCCATCTTGAATAAAAGAACCCACTACTCCATATTTTGAATTATTGCTATAAAACACTTCTCTTCCATAGTAATTAATCTTATATAAAAATAATTAACAAATGATATGTCAATCAGAACATATTTTTTGTTTCTTTGGATCTCCATTACCCGTTTTACTGGAAGCTGGCTAAATTCCTAACAATGCTGTTTAACTTCAGCAGCATTCAGAGATTTCACCTCATATTTGAGCCTGCTCTGAACGGCGCTGATGGGATGGGACAAATTCACCTTTTGGGAGGGCCCAGGGGCCTCCCTGCCCCTCTGCACCAAAGGACAGGGACTGACAGAGCTCAGCTGGGACACAGCAGAGCTTCCAGCAGCTTTTTGTTCTGAGAGGAGCAAAGGAAACCTCCGAATGGTCCTGATCTAAAGGTCCTCCCTGCACAGGCAGATGAGCTGAAGTGAATGCAACACCATGGCTTAGAATCCAGTATTTATTCCCACACATCGTTCCTCGCTCACAGGACAGAACCCAGGTTTAACCAGTCCTAGAACAGCTGCGTTTAAACAGGTTCTCAGCCCCAAAGAAACCCTGGAATTCACAGGCTTCACTCTTAACAGTGAGGTTTGGAAAAGTCCCAAATAAGCAACATCTCATCCAATACCTGAAAACCAAATTAGTTTTGGTAACCCCAGCTTGATCACTGGGGATGACTGTGCCCTGAAAGAGGCTGATCTCTGCCTGGAGTTCAGGACTTCAATTCTTCCATCACTAGTCAGAAGACAAACTTCCAATTAAATGAGAGGGAGGTTCTTGGCTGGTTTTGGTCCCAGGGTCTGCAGTTTTGAGAAGTGTAAGTCAAAGACATTTGCTCCAAGTTTGTCACTATTCAGCACCTGACAGACTACGGACACAGCTCCACTACTGGGAGAAGTACACAAATCAAACCTACCAACTACAGGAGTATTTGAAGGACACCCATGAAAGTTTCCATGCTGCAAAGAACAAGGGCTAAGAGACCCACTCAACACCATCAGAGACAGCTCCACGTTTCACTAGAACACACCAAACACCAGACTTTAGGAATGGAAGCATCTTGCTAAGACCTAATTTCCTGCTCCACTGCTCACCACCACCTCCCTCCCACCCACAGCACCAGCAGATTAAATATGCACCTTAAAAACACCAACTCCACCAACAGCACTGCAGCAATGACAGACCTCAAACCCCACGAGGTAGTCCAAAGAAGCACAGAGTCCTGAAAACACCACCACAGACAGCTCTGCAACAGCCCTGGCTCAGGCCATTTTAAACAAAGCCTTTGAAGGAGGAAATCTGCTGAATGCCTATTCATACACACAGCACTGCAAAACAACCACCACAACGAAGAAGCAACCCTAAGTACCAAAGATGAATGCATGCCTTTTCTCTGGCATTGCATGCAATGCCCAATTAAAATTTAAGATGATGGGGAAGGAAGAAGTCAAAGGACAAGCTGTAGTAAGGGGCAGGCAAAATGACACACTGTCCAAATGTCACAGTTCAAAATAAAAATTCTGCAAAACTGAGCCCTGTTCTCAAATCAAAGATGGCCTTAATGGTGAGACAGGTGTGTTCTCATCCTGACAGGCAGATGAATTTTATATTAGTACAGCACTCTCAAATACTTAATTTAAGAGTATTCATTTCATTTTAAGGGCTGCTGCAATTTTACTATATTTAGCTATGGGTATAATGAACTTTTTCTAGACCATTTGCAGAGAACAGACATTAACAGGTTTCCTAAAAATACAATTCAAAACAAGAGTTAAGACTTTTGGGAAATAAAGTCACAAGTTTTGTCAGAGACAGCAACTTCCTGCACACAGATTTCAGGTATCAACCCCCATTTTATCTTCTATCAAACTATTCCAGTTTATGCACTTCTCTCCCTGCCAACAAACAACCTCTGCTGCCAGCAGCTGCCAAAGCCTTCCTCTCATTCCCCTGCCTGGAACAACCAAAGTGAAACTACATTTAAAAAAGAGGAAATGTCATTTCCATGCATAGGGTTGTATAAGTAGGTTGAAATAAATGGGCCTTCTTCCCACTCAATCTCCTTTCTGCAAATAAATGCAGTATACCAATATGCCAGAATTTAAAATATAGCCCAGACTTTTGAGTTAGTATAATAGCTTTTTTCTTACCCAGGAAAAGACAAGCTTTTTTTGGCTTCAAGTGAGTTCAACATCTTAAAGACAGGTTTTCCTCAGTGTATATATGCACCAACTTAAGCTTTGCTTATTTTTTAAATAAACTGAGAAATTCTGCTTCTCACAAAACAAATCCTGTCTTCTGTTACATAACAACAGGTACCACACTTGTATTTTCTTCTTCTATAAATGCAAGTAGTTTCTTGCTTTTAATATTTTACTTTCTATTCTAAAAAAATCTTTTTTTAAAAGATGTTACCAATCTTTTAGATCCATTTTCAGGAAACCCAGCAAAAATGCCCAATATTGCCAGTTTCCTGAAGTGCACCTTTGCATAACATCTTCCCATTATAAAAGTCAACTTTCTAGCCCAAACCCACTTAAATAAACTTTTAAATATAGAGTGCCAAATTCCATATTTACAATATAATCTGAAGGCAAATAGAAATCTTTCAAGTTGTGCTTGTACATGCTGCAGGTATTAAATCTACTTGGAAAACTACGTGCTACCCTCTGGCCGATCACCTCAACCCTTCCTGACAGGCTCTGATGTTGCAATTTGCAGCTGCCCATCGTTCTAAGCTCCTCTTTCATCAAGTAGGTAAAGTGGAAGGTAGGAAACATTTAAGGACACTTCAGCTGTGATTTTTCCTCATGTCCTGTGTTTAATCAGCTGTGGCACCCGGCACTTTCACCGTCAGGTTCCTCCTGGTGTTGGTGACGTGGCGCTGCTGCGCCAGGAACGAGCGGCCGGGCCCGGCCCCGCAGCTGCCACTGCTGCCCATCAGCCTGGACTCCATGCCCAGCTTCTGCAGGGTCAGGCTCTAAAAGGGTTAAACAACAACTTCAAACACAGCAAGAACAGAGGGAAAAATCACCCACTCTGCTCGTGCTCACTGAGTGTGCACAGTCAGCACATTTTTTCCACTGTATTTCCCAGGTTAACTGAGATTTAACTGCAGCAAAAGCTGTTTTGGTAGGTGAATTTCTGACCCACCTTGTTGTACCACGCAGTCACAATCAGCTTCTCCTCATAGTCACGTAGCTTGGCCATTTTGTATTCATTCTGCAAGGAGACAAATCTCAGTTAAAAAACAAATTTGATCTGCATAAACTTGCTGCAGTCCACTGAGTGAAATGAACACAGCAGCAGAAATGCTTCAATACACAGAATAACTAGAAAGTCTGGAAGTACTAACAAAGATACTTTCATAAAAAACTGAGAAATAAATATCAGCCTGCTTTAAGAAGGGGCTAAGCTACACAAGTTGTGGTTAGAAACACAAATGGAACTTGGAAATGTACTCTGAGGGTTTATGTGGGGAAATGCACAAAAGGTCTGCTGTGTATCAGAAAATCTATAAATAATTTAGTGATTTTTCACCTGAAAAGAATGCACCTCCAGTGACTAATTGCTATTACATAATATACTTCCCTAGTACTCATTACATAAAAGAAATGTGAGGCCACAGCATTTATGCAGTCAGACCTATCAACCCACTGAATCATGCTGGGGAGTTCTGTATTTGCACCTATTCCAACGAGTCCCATCAATATTCTGTGACACTCAGTGCATCTCCCCAAATATTTTTGATATTTGGACCACTGTCAAAAATCCTTTCAGAATTTCAGCCAAGCAGATTTTACTGAATCACTACGAAATGATATCTTGAATGCTTAATATCAGAAACAGAGCAGATTAGAAGTAATTATTAAATATAAGTAAAATTTTTACCTCTAGTGCTTCAATTCTTTTGTCTTTTTCCAGTATCTGTTTTCTGAGCAACATAATTTCTGCTGATGCTGGATTGAGCTTGGGGTCTAAGGTTTTTATCACCTGGACAAGACAGAACAGGAGCATTACAGGTCAGTTTGGTTCTCAGCAGCTCTGCACAAACATCTCTGTTTGCATCTCTGCATCTCCTCTGCTCAGGGAGGAACAAGGGCACAGCCTGGGCACTGGGCAGGCTGTCACACAAACTGAGAGGGTACAGAGGATTCCTGACTGCACCTCATGCTCAGCCTAAACCCTATTTGTTCTCTCAGAATTAACTCACTGCAGTTGAACAATCTCACTAAAAATGCAACTTGCAGCTACTGCTTTTAATTGGGAGGTGGGGACACACACTCAATCTGTTTAACCATTTATGAGGGAGGAAAGCATATGTTCAGAAACATGCCACTCACATTCCTTGCTTTTTCAAGGTACATTTTATATCTTTCTTCCATTGCTTTCATATCCTCATCTTTTTTTCGTAAAGCTGCTTCCAGCTCTCCAATCTTCTGGGCTGTTTACAGAAATTATCAACAAAGACACACAAAATAAAAACAGACATGGTACTTTCAGGGCTTCTGTGTTCTCTTGATTTCACCATCCCTCAAACAGAGAATGATGTAGAAACTACAAGTTTAAGTGCAGAAGATTTAAGTTATTATTTTTGTTTCTGCTGTCCCACCTGACCCTGCAATCCCTGAATTTTGCAGAGCACTGTTCCACAAACCTCACCCCCCCAGATTCTCTCCCTGCTCACCACCCCACACAAAACCCCTCCACAGCCCCAGCTCAGAGTTAAAGCTCAGCTGCAGCACAAAGCCTCACCCAGACAAGTGTCCCATAGTCCAGGGGATATGAGAATAATTTCAGAAGAAACTTAACACAGGTCTTATTAAAAAACACCAAAAAAATGCCCCAGGAGACAACTCACGGTTCTGGCTGTCGTCAGGCTGGAGCTCTGCCAGATCAGCCTCCTTCTTCTGTAACTCATCATGAACCTCGTTCAGCTTCTCCCTGTCAATGAAACCTTGGGCTAAGGATTAAACTCAAATAATTCCAGGTTTCACAGCTGGAAGCTTAAACTTAATGACAGAAGTATTTAAGTAACTTTGAGCTCCAGCAATTCTTCAGAGTTTGAATAGAAATATCATAAAAGTTGTGATTTCTGAATTGATCCTCCTTTAGTTAAAACTGGGAAAATGAACAGTTAAGCATCCTCTTAGTAAGAAATACATCTGCTGAAAGGACTGGGAATATTTCAGCAGAGTGGAACACACTCTGAGTGATGGTTTTAGCAGTCTGCTGTAGACTCAGAACAGTTAAAATGCTGGTGGTAATGAGGAGACAGTGACGTGGTACTGGTACTACAAGATCATCAGGGTGAGAGTAAACAAAACTACAATAACAATATTTAACTCACTTCAGGCATAATTCTCTAATCAGTGGCTTAGAAAAACAAGACATCCCCATCAAGATTTAAGATTTCCTGTGCTCTATTTAATATAAATAAGCTATTGTGGATGCATGAGCCTTACTTACATGTGTGCTGCCAGTTTCTGCTTCAGGTTGCTGGACTGTGAAAGGAAAGAGTTAAAATTCAGTTGTATTTCAATATTTCATACCATGCAGCATTAAAGTGCTCTTACAAATCAGCCAAGAATGCTCAGCACAACTAAATAAGCCAGAGCAAATAAATCCATTGAATGATAAAACCAGGGACTTTTAAAGTAAAGTAGAGGGGTTACAGTTCCATAGAAGGAATCACATAAAACATGAGCTTTTCAACTGAACTGCAGTTGATATGGAAGTATTTTCAGATACACAGAAAAAGAAGATGCACATCTAAACAAAGGACTTGATGCTGCACTGGAGGACTTTAAACAAAACTGGCAAAATGTTTCACTTACTCCTTCATTCTTGGATCCCTGCTCCTGTAAAGTCTTTTGCAGGTCTTCAATCTGCTGCTGTAATCCCCCAATTCGCTCTTCATTGAGCCTTTTAGGAGGAAAACACAGTTATTGTCCATCTAAACAGCTCACAGACAGATTTTTCTGTTCCATTAGTTTTTCAGAGGGTCTACCCAGCACAACTTAAACCACAAATAAACTGATTTCAAATGCTTTTAGTTTGACTGGAACTTCTGCTGAAACAAACACATGGAGCTTTATATGAAATTCCTGTAGTAATTTTAAGTTTTAAAAAAATGTAACTACCAGAGATTTTGCTATCCCAGAAAATGTTTTAGCATTCACTGATAGAAAATTCATGGTCTAACAGTCTGAAGTTCTAGAAACAGAGTTCACATCCATTCTTGGTGTACCAAGAATCACTCAGAGTGAAGAGTGTCCTGTAAGCGACCCTTCCTCCGGGGTATGAACACACAGATCAACCACATTCAAATCCCTTTCCTTTTTCCCTGCTTGTTAATCCTTCATTTATGATCACCCTGGTGAAATAAAAGGTCCTCACACCACAGATGCAAGGCCCTGTCTTGCCTGGGTCACCCTGGAACTCCTTTGCTCCCTTCCTGTGTTTGAGATGTGGTTTGAGCCATCACCTTTTCTCTGTTTCCAGCTCATTCACTGCGCGGTGCTTCTGCTCCAGCTGCTCCTGGAGCTCTGCGATCCGCTCGTTCTCTGATCCCTCCTGCTTCAGCAGCAGCATCTTGTTCTCGTGCTGCAGCCGGATGAACATTTCTCTGAATCAAAAACAACAAAAAGCTGGTTAAGAAGGTGACTAAGAGGAGGAAGTAATAGTCCTGCCCACTCCCCCAACCTTAAAGTGAGCCAAGCAGGTTGTGCTTAATGATATAACTGGGGTAACAATACAATTTGCTATTAAAAGGTAACTTTGAATGTTTGAAAACTTTAAGAGATATGAGCAGAGGCTTAAATTGTCATTGCAAACCCACATTTATATACAGAATCTGATATGGTTTTAAGAAAAAAAGTAATTTAAGTCTGGGGAAATAATTATTATCACCTATATAAGGGCAAAGCAAGGAGTGGGATAAAGAACCACATTGATGAAAATACTGAACTTTCACAGAGGCATTGTGCTGCCCCACCTGTGAACATCCCAAACAAGCTCAACCTTTGGGTCTCACCTGTATTCCACTGGCAGAATTTCAGCAGCAAGATTCTCATGGCTTTTAAAACGAGATTCACCTGCAATCACAGGAGGGGTTTCATTCAGCACACTTAAAGAAACCTCTAATCCAACTAAGAGGGTCTCTGAAATGAAGCAGTACCTGTCTGACTGAGGTGGTCCTGCTGCATCTGCGCACACCGCAGCTCCTCGTTTGTCTCTCTCAGTGCATCACACTGCACTATCAGTCTCTAACAAGACACATTGCAGGTGCAATTAGGTCAGGCTGCACCACTTTTGAGACCAAATAACAATAATCAGAAATAAGAATGACACATTTTAGGTTGGTCTTGATGATCCAGATCTTTTCCAACCTTCATGATTTGATGATTCTATGTTATGTTTTGTTTTATACATGAATGCACACACACTCGGGGCACTAAACTTCATTTTTATGGTGGCACTACTTCCAGGAAGGTTCTCCTTAAGCACAGGATCTGAGATTTATGTGCCCAAATAAACTCTTAAAGGGACTTACCTCTTTTTCTTTCATTAAAGCTTCATGTTTTTCTTCGAGTCGCTTCATTTCGAATGCCAGCTTATCAGCTCTTTTGGATTCCTCAGACAGTTTGTTATGAAGCTCCTGGACCTTTTCATAAAAGCATTATTTAGCACAGGAATGCTGCAAGATGCTAATTTTAAAAGCTACATTAAAACAGTCCTCCCTGCCCAATTCAGCAAAAATAAAACAGCTGGTTCCTCAAGCTTAGAGAAGCAAAGATGGGATGGGGGCCTGTGTGTTTTGGGGGGGGTCATACTGATTTTTGATTGGTTGGTTTGGGATTTTTGCTTTTTTTTTTTTTTTTTTTCTTAACTCTTTCCTAATTCCTACAGAAATTAAAATAAAACTTCTAATTTTCATGAAGGATGGTTAGAGTATGAGAATGTAAGAATGTAGTGACAGGACAGGGGGAATGGGTTCAAATTGAAAGAGAGCAGCTTTAGATCAGGTATTAGGAAAAATTTCTTTACTGTGAGGGTGGTGAGGCCCTGGCAGAGATTGCCAGGGGAAGCTGTGGATGTCCTACCCCTGGGCAGTGGAATGGGATCATCTTCAAGGTCCCCTTCCAAGCCAAACCATTCCATGGTTCCACACAAATGATCTCACTAAAAGCTGAACAACCTCTCCCAGGCACACCAATCACCTCAGCCAGAGGAAAGAAGAAAAGCCTGCAGACCATGGACTCTCACATCAGTTGAGAGGGCAGCTACAGTTCACCTGGCAAGTTTAACAAACAGGGAAGAGCCCTCAAGGGAACAGCAGGGTACGAAGGAACTTTCACCCCTCAGAGATTCTCAAAGGACACTGTGGGGTTGTTAAGGTGCTCCCAGCTTAACAAGGGAGAAATGAACCTTTCAAGCACAGCCCCACCTGTCTCTTGTATGTCTCCAGCTGGGCTCGGGCTGCATTGGCCTTCCTGAGCTCGTCCTCCAGGCTGACAGTGTTGTGCATGTACATCATGTTGGTCTCCTGCAGAGACTTCACCTGCCTGCGGAAATCGTTCAGGTCCTGCAGCTTCCTCCGGTACACCTCCACCGTGGACTCCAGCTTGCTCACCTTGTCTGCTGTGGCCCTGGGGTACAAACAGCAGCCACAGGCAAAGGTTACAAAACTCAAGCTCTGCTGACACTCACTATTTTCAAAGAGAGATGCCACGTTCTTCCATTTCACCGCTTTGTTTTTAAACGTACAATCAACACAAATGTGCTTATAAAAGCTGAAACCAGCCAGCCTTCAAGGGAGACTGACAGCCACAGGCCAGAAACGTGAGCAAGGGTTAGTGGGTCAAAAATCCCTGAGGAATTCTGTGGCACCACAACATCCTGTGCTAGACAGTCACCTCAAAACTCTGGTACCTGGTACATTCCCACTGGGGGATTCCACAGAATTAGCACAGAACTGCTCCAGGAAAATGATCACTGGCAGATACACCAGGAACTGTCAGCTGATGATTAAAAAAATTCTACATGGGCAGAAAACATAGGGACCGTAGTTTTAAAACTAATTTTACTATCTGTGTTTATTATCTGCATTCATATCTCACCAGGAGCAGGTACAAGAAAATAATTGAAAAAATCCATAGCTAGGATTTGTTTCAGATGTTATTTAAGAACCACTAAGTTAAACACCTGAAACCATTTTTCTTTGCATGTTTTATTCATATTATTTTATGAATAGCAGATCTGCTTTCACAATACAATTTATTTTTGATATTTCTTGGGTGGTCTGGTATTTAATACAGTTTACACAAGCTGGAATGTTACATTAAATTCTCTTGAAGGTTTCTGTGTGTTTCATCTTCATTTTGTTAATGATCTCTCTAATCTAAATCTGGCCTAGAATGCTGATACCAAAAGTTAGGTTAAAATTCTAATTGTATATTTGGTTTTCTACATGAGACCTTCCATTTTTTGTCCCACATGAAGAAGGTTAAGTTCTGTGGTCATTAATTCTGCTTCACAGACAAATTCCTTGAGTTATTCTTGTCAAACAATGGAGCCATCCCCTGAAAGCCTGCACTTCACCCCTGCAGTGCCAAGAAGCTCGTTCAGGTAAGATCTGCACAAGTAACATCTCAGAAGAATCTTGTTAAATACAAATCCTTGGATTTAGCCATTCAATCCTAATGTCCCTGCTACATACCTCAGAATATCATTCTCATCTTTCAAGGCTCTGGACTCCTCTGCCAGAGAGGTCAGCTCATTGTTTCGATGCTGCAGCTCAATCAGTTGCTTTTCTAGATCCTCACAATGCACTCGATAATCATCTTTTGCAGCTTCAAGCCTACCAGAACAAAACCAGCACCTTGGTTAGGAGCTCATCATTATTGCACAACTTCATTTAGCACTACAATTACTAAGAAGAAGTAAGATGAAAGGGAAACTACTGATTTAAGTGGTTGGGAAACTGTTACAATAAACATGGAACATTTTGTTGTCTACCTGTTAAATCATAATGCATTGCACACTGCAAATTTATCACTTCAGTATCAAGGAATGACATGAAAAGAGATTTTGTTTTGTTGTGTGGATCACAGAGAGAGAGTAATATGTGAAAGAAATCAATTCAGTAGAGAGACATGGTGTTAGAGGTTTAGGGTTTGATTTGTTGACACACAAATGAGCACTCATTTTTCTGCCTTCCATCACTTTTTGGAAGTATTAGAGGGCTATGCCCATTACAGACTGATACTTTTTACACTAAGTAACAGATTCTTTTCCTTTTTAAATATAAGGACTGTCTTTAAAATACACTTATACAGCACTAGACAGCTTTTAATGCAAAAGAAACTGAGATGGAAAAGCCCCAAAGAGCACCAGAAATTTTCAGAGTACCTTATACAAGTGAGAGATTTCGGGGAGAAATAATTTCGTACCTGAAGTTTTCTTCTTGCAATTGTTCCAGCTGCAACTGTGCACTGAAATACTTTTTTGCAACCACAGTATTTGGATCATCAAGAGAGTCGTCTATTTGCTCTAGTCTGTCATTCATAATCTCATTTTCTGACATCAAGCTGTTTTTCTCATCCTGGAGGGCAGCCACCTAGCACAGATAAAACAGCATCAACACTGTAAGACCTGTCCAAAGAACTGAAGCAAGACAGGAATACATCACCAAATTAGTTTATGAAAAGGCTGAGCGTTTAGAAGTTTTAGAATGTAGTTTACAGAGCACACTTGAGCATACAGATGCTTTAGTGTATGACAGTTATGAAGCACTACAGGAAAAGTCCCTCTAAATAAAAAAGACAAATTTCTGTGACTGAAACCACGGTGAAAAGGCAGACAAAGGGATATGGAGAGAAACCGCTACTTCCATTAAAAACACCGTGGATATGAACAAAAATCCCCTGAGTGTTGCTGCACGGAAGGTCCATGTTGCCTGTACCTGACAGCCACAAGCAGCAGGGCAGGGCAGGGCAGGGCAGCGCCCGGCCCCGCGCTGGGCGGGGCGGGAGCGGGGCGGGCCGAAGCGAACACGCACGGACAGCCCGGCCAGCCTCGGGCAGAGAGCATGCAGCGCCCGCAGCGCACACGGGGCCGGGGCACGGATCTGATGCAGCGCCCGCAGCGCACACGGGGCCGGGGCACGGATCTGATGCAGCGCCCGCAGCGCACACACGGGGCCGGGGCACAGATGCAGCCGTGGCACAGATGCAGCCCCGGCACAGATGCAGCGCCGGCAGCGCACACACGGGGCCGTGGCACAGCAAGCACGGGGCTACCACACTGCACTGACAGAGCAGCCTCGCAGCCAGGGGGATCAGCAGGACAGAACCTGCGATGTTTGCCTAGTGAAAGCTGCTGGGTTAATTTTAACATCCTGTCCAACACAAGAGCACGCAGCAGGTGTTAGTCGACTGCATTTGAACAGGGACAAAAATGCTTTTCGGGTTATGTTTTCCTGAATTATGAAGTAAACCTACCTTTCTTATACTCTTGGAAAATATCAAGGAAGACTGAGACCTTACAAGTGAATTTATTAAGAATTAGTTTAAATGAGAAGCGTCAAGTCAATATTACGGCTTCAAATAAATAAAATAAAACATATCACGATGACATTATTAAACAGATATAATTTACACTATTAATATTTACACAATATTAAGAAACAATTCGTTTGTGATCATAATTTAAAAATCTACAAGTCAACCAGTAATTAATCTGCCACTTCATTAGGTGCTGGCTTTCGAGGGTCACTCCCTTGTATGTACCAAATGTCATTTGCTATTTAAATGCACACCTGGGAGTAGAGAGCACATCCGAGCCTTGCCCAGCTCCTGTTCAAGGGTCAGCCACTCCTTAAGCGCGCACAACATTTGGACTTTTAGAATAATCCTGAAACATCACTCGTGTCAGGCTTAAAAAAACCTAAAAACCAAACTATGACAACTCAGAACAAGTTTTACATCTCTTCTGGGAGCCTTCTCTTCTTTTTTTATCATTTCAACCTAGCAGAAGTGGTGTCACAGTCAACAGAAATTATGAAAAGAGGTTTTACAGACAGATCAGTGTCAGAGAGCTGTGGTGTCATTACCTCTTCTGTTTATATTCAGCAGTACCTTTCCCTTGAACACCTTTCACCTCTCCCATGTCATGAGCCACTGGCTCTGCATCACCTATGATTAATTAATAGAGAATTCTGGAAGAAAAGCCAGGGAAGACAGGAGAACACCTGGGACTTCTCCTGCAGATTCTTCTCACAAGCATTTTTAGATCTTTGCCTTCACTAGGAAGCCTTACTGCTGCCTCAAGAAAAAAAAAGTAAATTAAATAGCAATTCAATTATAGCAGTAGCTCCCTGGGCATGGCAAGTAGCTTTGCTTTAGACACAAATATTCTGCTTTTTCAGCTGCCATTGTCAGTAAGAAATGTAAAACTGGGCTCTGCTTTTGTGGGTGTTCATTTCCAGAGGCTCACATAGCCAGTACAGCTCTCTGGCTCCTACAAGATGCCACCCAAATGTTCTCTTTGTGCAGAGCCAGAACTGACACGAATTGCCTTCCCAGATAAAACTTTCTATTCTCAGATTGTAGTGCCACAAGAGAGGGGCTAGTAAGTGATTTTTTTCTTTAAAATGTTGATTGAAATGCAAATTTCTCGTTACTGTCATGAAGTCCTCTCTCCTTTCCCTCAAGAGTGACTTGATTAACTGCTATATCCATTAAAAACAAAAATAGGCCTATTATTAGTGTTGTTTGAAAATGCCAGCAAGGATCTATTAGTTTTCATTATTTTTATCCTAAGATCTCCTCCATGTTGCAATTGTGAATGAGAAAAAGTTAGCAAATTTTAGATAAATTACAACTTTTTGTCATTCATCAACTCCTATTGAAACAGCATAATTTTCCTATGATTAAATCTAAGTACTGTTTATGATATGAAGTGGATTTTTTGGACACAGTACAAAAGACCAGAGGACTAAGAATGAAAAGGCCATTTTATAAAACCATGATAACGTTGTTTTAACACTACCTGCTACTAAGGGTAAACATTAAGCTAAAACAAAGAACCTTTGAGATAAGCTGGCACAGGACCTCAGCTTACACTCCCATCAGAAAACTCTTTCCAGTAATTGCATTTTGGAGCACAGAATAATTGCTTTTCCCCCAAAAGCACCTACAAATTCTCACAAAAATTTGAACAATGCAAAATTAACTTTGCCCTTCAAAATTTCTGCATCTTAATAGCAGCACCACTACATATTAAAGAAATAAACAACTGATTGTTTCTTACCTGCAAATCCAGCTCTTGACATCTTTGTGCCAACTCCTCTTTTTCTGCTAGAGCTTCCTGAAGGTCTTCCAGGGCTTTTTTAAGCTTTCAAAAAAGAAGGCAGTCAATCTCTATGGCCCATATCCAAAATACTCAGTTACAGCTTCTGAAGTGCCTCTATTTCTTACACCCTTTGTTTAACTTGGCTGTTGGATGCACACATTGACACCCAAACCTATAAATACTCTGCTAGAGCAGGATCCCTGCTCACTTCACTTGCCTTCTAAATGATTATCACACTTAGAAAGTAAATGATTGAAACACAACAACTTAGGCTAAAGGCATAACAAAACACAGGAAAGTGCTGTCGCCATTTCCAAATCCCTTTAAAGGCAAGTTCATTTTATGTGCAACACCTTGTAGTGTTCAGATTATCAGGGATTTTAACCCCTTAAAAGTAACCTGAAGCCTTGATGCACCCCTACCCCTCCCTGCACTGTGGGTTTGCACTGACAGTTCCACCCCACGCAGGAAGATGACACAGCAGTCACTGGGGGGGGTTTAAGAAGCTATAGAATTAACACTAAAGTTTTCAGTTAATTAGCACTGAAAACCAGCATTGCTTCATTTAAGGGATGGCCAGATACCAACTCATTTTTCAGGCTTGATCTACAATAGCAACACAGTTCACAATTTACCTGCTGCTCCAGTTCACTTGGTGCATCACATGAGGAAGGACTCGTTACTTCCTTGCTCATGAGCTACAGAAAGAGACCAGGAAAAAAGGTTAAATTAGAGGTTATAGATCTGTAAATTCACTGTCTACTGAGTACCAACTCTTATTTTCCATTGTGTTACTGCATTCCTTCAATATCCCAAAACATATTAATAATGCTCCTCCTCATCTCAGGGTTGGTAAAAGTTTTAAACAGATCTACAGTAAGATGTTTTTTTTACCTCCCTCCTCTCAAATTTAATCAAGTTTGCAGTAACATTGCATTGGATGAATGTGTGATGTGTTGAAAGAATTGCCACCCCCTAGTCAGTCTAACTGGAATGAAACAGAAGACAGGATTTCACTTCTTTAATTTATCACTTCTTTGTGTCCCATTAATTGCCACTAAAAAAACAATGAGAACATTACTCCTCCAATATAAATATGTACAGCGTGTATTTACCAACAATTAAAGGGCTTTACTCCTCACTCAGAAATTACTGAATTTTTTTTCTAGACCACCTTCTAGAAAGTTTAATTACTCAGAAGACAACAAACACAAGCTTTATGGATTTATTTCTACCAATAGGACACATAAACTTTAAAGACTATACAGTCAATTTAAATCTAAGTTACAAAACTTATTACCAACTCCACTGTTACCTTGCTGAGGGTGCAATTACACACCACCTTCTCTCCACAGTCAGTGTTTAGATTTTGCCTCTCTCCACACTCTGCTCCACAGTCCTGAGGCTCTCAAAAGCCAGGGACTGCAGAGCTAAGCTGTGAGCTGGATCACTGAGATGATCCAACAAGAACAAACTAAGACAGGAGGAGGAGCACACCATGATAGAAATAGAAGATGCAGCTGCAAGCTTGTAAGTCAGAGGCTGGAATGGTCTGTGAGAACAATGCAACCTCACAAACACAATCAGCTTAGCCCTGGGACCAAGACTGCAGCACTGGGACACAATTTCAGAATCTAACTCCAGTATAATCAGTGGTTGGCAATTGTGTACATTTCTTGTGTGGAACAAAAAAAATCTTAAGCATTTGTGTGTTTGGACATCACGAGTCTAAAACAAAAACCGTTACCCCTGAGGTTTAAGGTCTCTTGGTCCCAAACCTCCCAAATAACTTAGGAAAGTACTTGCACTCCTCCCTGATCTTTGCTTGGATGAAAGAATTCACAAAGGTCAACAAAAAGGTATTTGGACTTCTCAACTGGCAGCATCAGGCTGTGAACTGTTACCTCTTGAATGGCTGTCATGACAACGTGCTGGACTGACTCCTCCAGGGTCATGATATTCTGTATGTGCTCTGTAAAAAGGATTGCAGGGACTCATGACAGTGTTCATCTCCATGGTCTGAGCAGTATGATAAACTGTTTGCTGTAAGACCCAGAATAAATTACTATCCATAAAGCTCCCTCAAAACAAGGGGTGGTCTCTTTATACAAAGGAGCACCATTAACCACCATCATTATTATCCACTAATGTGGCAGATAAGCACAAAAGATTATAAACTCTTAACAGGACAAACTTATGCTCTGCCTAGGGAGAGATGCCATCAGAGCACGGAGGATTGGTTCTGGTAAAAGAAAAGAAAACAGCCAATTCAGTCTTGAGCCTCTGCAGACAGAGAAGCAGTTTCTATTTTAAGGATTTAATTTAATTTTGCTATATTTTCATTTGAATAGTAAATTCTAGGTCTTAGTACATATTTTAACAATATGAATAAACCATACACACTTCAGTTTGTATTTTTAAATCTACTCTGAACAAAGTTTTGAGTTTTATTCACAAACATTTCCCAAGGAATTTCTGCCTTTAAGAGAACTCAAATTTCAGAACAGGCATTCACAATATTAACAATGTTGCTGAATAAGAAAGAGAAGTTTCTACATCTTTTCAACCTTAACTATCACCTGAGGCAGTCTGCTCTTTGCCTACCTTGTTTCCTCTCACAGTTGACTGCACAACCCAAAATCAGCTGGAGGAGCCTGCCCAGCTCAGTGGGATCTGAGTTCTCACATATCCGGGTCAAGTCTGGAAGAAGCTCTTCTGCAATTTGCTGACCCAGGAACTGAGGAGAAATTTAAAATTATGAGAAAAAGGAGACTCCCACTTTTGTACAATGTGGAAATCTGGTGTCATGTAGGATATCTGGACTCAGTGAG
The DNA here is from genome assembly GCA_013400215.1 of Cisticola juncidis. NCBI lineage: Eukaryota > Metazoa > Chordata > Aves > Passeriformes > Cisticolidae > Cisticola > Cisticola juncidis. The sequence continues at coordinate 497,417 of VXBR01005239.1, forward strand.
CCAGGCAGAGAAAATGCCCTACAAGTTTGTTACCAGCTTTAGTTGACTGAGCACTTCCACAAGAAAAAGTGACAACAGTAAAAGTTATTGGGACAGTTCTCAAATATGAGAGGATTCATTTATTTTACCAACATAATAAAAGACTGAATTAATAACACTTCCAGATGGAGTTGCTTCCAAATCCTTCAAAAAGCTCCTCACAAGCTCAAAGCAGTTCTGCATGAGACAGAACAAACCAATAATTTCTGTGTCCAGGAGGATTCCTACCTTGGCCCCCAGCTTCCCACTGAGTATCATAAAACCTACACTGGGGTTGCTGAGTCTGTTCTGTTGTGTACAAAAGGATTAAAACTTCCCTAGACAAGAGCAAACATGAACACACACACAAAAGTCAGCAGGATTCTGCAGCTCAGTCCTTTCAACACTCACCTGGGCAGAGAATGGTTCCCAGTTCATACTCCAAGAGCCTTATCTAAAACAAACCTGCTCAAATTAATTTTATATTCACTCAGACCTCCCACTTACCAGATAATTATCATACACCTTCTGCCTAAAAGGTCCTCAAAACAAATTACAGCTTTTTTTTCTACTTGTCAAGTCAAGGGGAGCAGTAATCATCTTGTTTAATGATGAGAACAACAACAATAAATTGTTCTTTCCATACCTCATGGTAGTAGTCCATAATTCCTTGCAGTATCTTCTTCAAATTACTGGACTAGTTGTTGTACATGAAAGACAAGGTTACGATTTTATTAAAAAAATTACTTTATATTAAATTGAAAGATCATTTCTATTAAAATGGTTACAAGGCAGCTCTATGAAAGGACATGGGAAGAGAAATCTCACAGCAGAAAATTCCATCCAACAATGCTAGAATGCACTTAAACTATCAACAGACAGTTCAAGCTCATTTAAAATAGCCTTGAAAAGCTTGAACTTAATTCTGTAGGTTTTGGACTGCCAGATCTCAGAACAGCCACAACATCCAACCCCACAAACTTCATTATCTCTGTTTTAAATACCTTGATTCTCCAGTTGTCACCAACATCTTCTTTGATGCGACTGAGCCACGATGCATCAAACCAGGCAACATCTCTGAAACAAAATCAAATGATTCATCAATGAGCACAGACTTAAATCAATAAGACAGCAAATTCCCAGCACTAAATCATCTGATCCAAACTCCAGTGTCTACTGAGGCATGAATTCCTGGAGATTGCAAGGTAATCTTATGTCACAGGAAATTTCCATTCTGCTGGCTGCATTAAGGCACATTCCAGGGCTGGGAGAATCTTTCTGTGTGCCTGAGCCAGCCATGGAAGGAGCCTTGATCATGGATGTGGAGGCCTTGGTCATGCTGAATTTTTATACCTGATAAAGTGATCATAATTAGGTAGAAACATCTTTTTTTGACTGGTGCTGACTTTATGTTTGGCACCTATTCCTGTGGGCTGGACTAACTAACTCCACATTTACTCCAATTTGTCAAAGGTACATATTAGGAGAACACTGTAAACCAGTGGCATTTTGTATATTTGTACATCTCTGGTTCCCCTGGGCAGAAGGGGATTCAGTTTGCCAGCATAAACAAGGAAGAATTGCTGAGGGAGGTGTTTACACACACTCAGCTGCCAAGCAGTACAATCAGAGCATATTTAACAATATTTAACTTTGGCAGCACTGTTTATTCCCTGGTTTCAAAGCACCTAATAAAGGACAATCATTATCCCCACTTGCACACAAACCAACTTGGTGGTAATAAGTTTGCCCAAAGCACGTGGCAACACTCAAAATACACAGGAAGCACCTTCAGCAAACCCTGTATCAATTTTTGCCAAGTCCAGAAAAAGGGTGAGCTCTGTCTTTAAAAAGATTTTAAATCTTTACAAACATTTCTGCGCTCATTTTTTGGGGGGGAAGGTGTGGATTGTGATGGTGTTGAAGTAATTTCTTAATAATTACAAAATGATACTTTGAACCTGAAGCAGTAAAGCAGACTTCAATTATCTGGGCAAACAATAACAATAAAATCACAGTGATTACTTGTAGCATGACACTCTTTCAAAAACAGACTTGCATTACAACCCTCTATGCAAATTTCAAAACCAGTGTATCACTCAGATTACCAATCTTCACTCAGATTACCATCACACCAACAGAACAGCAAATCAAAAGTAAAATAATTCCTAACTATCAACTGAAATCGAAGTTTTACAGTTCTTGTCTTCCACATGAATAGTAAGTTGTCATTTAAAACCTAAAACTTAAATATAAATTAATTGAGCAACCTCAGGAGGAAAAGAACACAAAGCCATGCTTTTGGAATCTTCAGTTTCTCATTCCAAAGAGAAACATATTGCCTGAAGCATGGAAATAGAACTGTTGGGAAAAGTGAAAAAGATAATTCATCCTTGCCCAATTATCCCCACGTATGAATTTAATACTGCAGGATTTGTGTATCTTCTCATCATCTTTTCCACCATGTCATAAATCAACTATTATCCCCAAAAGAGCTATATGAAGGCATAACCTATCTTCTGTTATAAACTGTCCACTCTGAATTTCTGCCTGCTTTAAAACCAACTACATCTGTCAAACACAAAAGCCTCAGTCACTGAATCCCCCTTTTTCCAGCTGAAGAATGAACTCACATTTGGTGCAGCACCTGAGCCATGGCCACCCCGCTGGTCAGGTCCTGGACATCCCTGCAGGGCGCCGCTGTATTGAACGTCTGCAGCTGAAACAGGGAAAAACACCGGGGTTTAGTTCATTAGACAATAAATTAATTGCCATCCTCCTCCTCTCCTTTCAGGCACAAGCTGTTAGCAAGATGTGTTTCTACTTTAAATCCTTTTTGAACTACACAGACTTCAAGCCAACCCGATTATCTCCACACTTGAGACTGTTAAGACTGGTGGCTCAAAAGGTTGGTGCGAACACCCACGCTCTGTTTTTTCATGCTAGGCCTTCCATTGTAAAGCAGATTATGGAAAGATAACTTGGGAGACTAAAGTCTTATTTATCCAGCCTTTGAATGATGTTGCAGTGCTTAGTTCTGGACATAACCACCTAAACAAATTTAGAATCAGAATAAGGTGTGAAAGTTGATGGGGAAAAAGAAATTCCACTGTTTAACTAAAAGAAATTAGTAATAGAAATAGGATGGGATTATTTCAATGTTAAAATGTTTCTCTGTTTTAAATATTGTGGGATTTTTTTCAAACTATCCCTAAGTTTATAGCTAACATTTTGACAGAATTAGTTGTATATATAGAATTGGAATATTTTATTCCTTCAAAGACAATCAACTCAGAATTAATTACTGTAGATGAGAGAGCCATTTCCATACACGTCAGTTCATCAGGAAAATAAGAGCCTTCTTTACCATATTAAACAAAACAGAAAGTTCATTATTAGTACTACTAGAAGATAGAACAGAATGGGAGCAAGTACAAATCCTTATAAACCCCATCCACTGCAGAAAATGACTGCTTAAACTCACTGCATTTCCAATGTCCTAAATTACCTCTCCCTTTGCAAGAGGGCTTTCCCAAACATCTTCAGAACTCCTGATAAACGACCTTGTGTCTGGGAAATGGAGGTTTTTGGATCACAGTGATGGAAAAGCAGTTTCCAGCTGTGAGAATCCGAGGCAGTTTTTGTCCACTCTGTGTTTATAGTGATCATAATTCTGAATTCTTGTTTGCTTCCTTCTAAAAGAGTCCAATCAAGCCAGAAGAAAAATACACAGAGCAAAGGGGTTTTTCTTTTTCTTTCTAAATTTAAAAAGTGGGTTTAAATCCTGTCTTCCAGGAAGTGAGAAGTCAGCAATCCCTGGTAGGTTACATAAAAGATTAAGTGGAACACCACAGCCCAAAGCTGCTATGCCTGACAGCTCTGGCTTCCACTACTCCAGCACAAGCACGGGCATGCAAGTTCACATTCCAGGCTTCCCAAAACCAGAGTTTTATGGCACAATATTGTGATGCTGCCATCTGGGTATACCCCTCATAAAGCATGGAAATTGCTGTACACAGGTACAACCCTTTCACCTGAGCCTGCTGGAGCAGATAAACAAAGCCTTACAAAGCCCTGACAGCCAACACTGCTTTATGCATGATCTCCCAGAATAGAAACAGCTAATTAAAATTAAGCAAAAAGCAGGACTGACAGTCTAGGTTTCTCTATGTATTTAGAAGTCACATGAAGACCTAGAAATAATGAGAGAGTAGAAGTATTAATTACGGGTTCTCCAAACTTCATGCCAGCCTAATCATTTCATCAAAATGTATTTTTACTGTTCTTGCAAAACCAATTAAAAGTGGCAAGCATGAGGAGGAGGTCAGGAAAAGAAGCCACAGACTTCAGGACTGTAGCAATGCTCTTTTTTCCCCTCATTTTTTCAGTTTTACTAAATAAAGCTCAGAGGACATGCTGCTCCCCAGGCTGAAAAGCATTTTGTGGATTCCACCCCAGAAGCACTCTGCCACTTGCTGCTACAGCAGGAGTTCTTCTCTCAGACACAGAGCTGTTGCACTCCCAATATACAGCTGAAAAGTTAATTTTGTAGCTCTAGCACCAAACATTTTCAGATGAAACTCAAATATTGAGAGTGGCCAGCAGAAATCAGCCCATCCACCTGGGGAATCCACTTGGTGTGCCCTCAGTTTCACCTGACACTGAGAGGTTGAGTTTCTCCATTTCACACCCAGATTATACCCAAGAGGGACAGAGGTTTTACAGAGTAATCAAAGAGATTTTAAAATAAAAATAAATATTCCCATGCTGAAAACAAGTATATTAATAGAACAAGTCAGCCACTGGACAGAATGAATAAACATTACCAGTGGTGCCAGTGCCAAGGAGTGCATTTATAGTGGAAAATGCTTCCAATATAAGATTTTGCCATAAATCCAGTCCCTGGTTTGGAGGCTAAGGCAGTGCAGCACTGAAAAACATCCAATTAACTTCCCTTACACAGAGGAAAAATAACTAATCAGAAATTTGTTTCTGATGCAGTTTGTGAGTTCCAGCTTAGCAGGTATCACCTAAGTCAGTTTTTCATGGATACTCACAAACATCACCCCTATAATTCAGTTTAGCTGCTTTATGTTTCTCCTGTAAAATCCTCAGAACTTTAAATTCAATCACACCTGGGCTGCAGAAACAATGGGTAACACTTTTTTTTGAATCGTCTTTCTCTGGACGCAGCATGTTTTCTAATATTGCACTTGGTAAAATAAAAATAGGAAAATGCCAGGTCTGGCAGCAGAATACAGAGAATCACAAGCATCTGTTTGCTGTATTAATGAGTAAACAAACTGAGAAATTATTAGAAGCAGAGAGTTACAGAACCCTTTTCTCTCCAAACACAGAGAACTTCATTCCCCTCTCCCCACATCACTTTCCTCCCTATTATTCACACCGAAGTTCAAATTGTGGAAGGATGTTTCAAACACATCTAGGTGTTAACAATCAGTTTCTAAGTTGCAAACTAGGCCTGAGAAATAGGGTGCTAAATTTAAAAACCTGCATCTGCTGAGTGCTGTGTAGAAAACCTGGACACAGGGTTGGGTGTTCTTTTACACTGACACAATTGATCAGTTTTGGGCCAGGTAAGGTTCCATTAAGATTCTTTATATAATTACAGCTATTGCACTGTAATGGTACCATAAATGACAATTGGACTAAAATTATTTAAAGCAGTAGTTGTTAAAAAAATAAAGGAGTTCAGCACTACTGATAAGATTTTTGTGAAAGAGCTCAGGAATACAGTGATTTGCTTTGCCATTGAATCACAATGGAGTTATTCTTACTTGATTATTGGGGAGAAAATACAAAATTAAAGGATCCATAAAAAGAGAAAGATTAAAGAACAAAAGCTGTCTAAGTAGACAGAGGTGAGTATAAGACCACCAAAATTCTAGAGACCAACAAAACCCTGGGAGAATACAATGTCACTAAAAGGAAAACAGAAAGAGGAAAAGAAAGGAAGAAATGGTTTATCAGTGATTTATTACAGACTTTAACTCACCAGCACTTCTGTACTGCCAGGCAGAAATTAAGAACACCTACTTTGGCTGCTGTTCTTGTTACTTTTACCAGTTTCACTCCTGGATTTCTACAACGCCTCTAAAACTCTCCCTTCTCTCCATGATTTACACTTCACAGAGGCAAACACCTGCTATTTCTAGAGAAACCCTTGGCACAGGTAATTGTGACCTTCCCTGCCAAGATTTCACACAGTTCTATTTAGCAGAGCTCCCTGTCACCAAAATTACTGCACCTGCAACACCAGAACTACAGACAAGGTCACGGAAGAAGCTTGGAGAGAAAGATAAAGAGGAAGCAAGAGTAATTGATGAATTTAATAAACATGTTTGCACTCGATGACCTTAAAAGTCTTTCCCAATCTAAATAACTCTGCAGTTCCAAGCAGGTGCCTCTGGCACAGGTAACATCACACACCCAGTTGTGGTGTGCCTGACTAATAAACGCTTTAACCAGCCGGTATGGAATGCTCTGAGGTTTCTGCGCCTGTCAATTCAAATTAATTGCATTTATTTATTAATATTGTTCATTGCCGTGTAGTTTCCACACTGAAGCCACGGCGGGAGAGCCGCACTTGGGCCCACGGGTATTGCAGTCACCACATGCACACCTCGGGGCTGCCGCGGGAACCTTTCGCTGGCTGTGAGCAGCGAGTCCCGGGCATACCCCGAACCGCGGCCGGGCCCGACCCACCCGCAGCTCCCGCGGGCGGGG
>VXBR01005239.1:504230-523789 GCA_013400215.1 Cisticola juncidis
TCGCTGCCCTCGAGGGTCCCCAGAGGCGGCAGAACGCCCGCGCCACTCACCCAGAGGATGAGGCTGTCGCAGAGCAGCGGGTCCGCCGGCTTCGCCTCCATGGCGGCGGCGGCGNGAGTCCCGATCGTGTCACCCGCCCGGGCTGTGTCACCCGCCCCGGGCTGACGCGCGGGCGGAACGCGGTCGTGTCACCCGCCCGGACTGAACTCCTGGGCCGAGAGCGGCCCCGTGTTCCCCCCGCACGGCGCTGCTCCGTGCCAACATGGCGGGGGGTCCCNGGGCTGTGGAGGTCACGGATGAAGAGCTGCTGGCGTGGTGCAGAATTACCTGTGCTTAAGGTACAGGTAGGTCAGTGTGCCTGCACCCGCCACAAACATTGCTCTCACAGCAGGACATGGAGTTGCTTTAAAAATAGTTAAATTATAAAAAAGTTAAATGAGGCGAAAATTCCAGTTTAATTATCTGGGGAAGTGAGGGATTGAAAGCACTTAAGCACAGGGGTGAGGAGCAACTGCTTTAACCTTTATACAGGTGAGACAATGTGCGCCCTTCTAAAAGGATGGATTGACAAGAGTTATAGCAGTTTTACCTATTCCTAATTCATATTGTCATTTCTTCTTTTCAGGCTCCGAGTTATTTCTGCCCGAAGCCCAGCAGACTCCAGTGCCTTCACCTGCCAGCGAGGCTGAGCTGATCCTCCAGCTCCTTCCTGCCCCGGCACAGCCCAGGGCTCGCAGCCAAGGCTCTGCATCCTCACCGCACATCAAACCCCACCACACGCGTTCTTTTCATCTTGCCTAACTCACTACACGATAGCTAAAACGCACGAGTACTTTTTTTGTTTGATCTTTTTTTGTTCCGGAAAATACTGTATTTGTTTCAGAGGAAGAGGTTAGCCGTATTTGATCAGAACTTGTGGATGCCTGAGCCAGGATCCTGTCTGCTATAGCACCCTGTCTCAGACACTCCAAACAGAAGTCTCACTGCCTTACACTAAGGAGATGTGTTTATTCTGTCCCTTTCCTGTTTCAGCACAAGAACTTAAATTTTCCCTCCACCAGCCTCGTTTACTAATTCAAAACATTTTTTTTTCTTAGCTGATTCAATTTTATGACCATTTTCGTATTGCCTGTTGTTACTGAAGTGGACAGGATGGCATTAAACACATCAGTGTTTAGGTCAGCCTAAGAGTGGACTAAACAACTTGAATAACTGCTGCAGGCAGTACCTGCTGGTTTTTGGCTGTTCTTCAAGATACATACTTTAATTTTCTGTTACTGATTCTACTTTGCCTCACAGAGATTAAAACTGTGGTAATGATATAGACTGTATTTATATAACTATTTCCCCTCCTAGTGTTCTCCAGAACTGATAAAGACTTGAGAGTGGACTTGGATTTCTGGAAACCTTATTACTGTTGCCTTCACCAAAGGTTCTTAAAGAGATTTGGTTGCCATGGAAGATTAACATAAATCCTTATTAAAAATAGAATAAGGAATAAAAGGTTTTTACAGTAAAATCCCCCAGAGTTCTGTGCTAGGATTTGTACTCTTTAGCATGCTCATTTTAGTTTTTTAGTATTTTTGCTCCTTTTAAATTTCTAGTAGCTTTTGTTTATTTTATCCCTCTTTACTTCTTTGTAGTTACCGTAATTTTATGTCCTTTCCTGAGGGTTGATCCTCATTCAAAAGCATCCAGAAATGATTATTCCTAAGGGATGGCAGTGCTGGGAAGGTGATCCAGACTGGCCAGGGCAAGGAGTGTGGCTGAGATCCGTGTCAAAGCAATGCAGGCAGGGCAGGGAAATCCGGGATTATGTCAGGGCTCACCCGTGTGCTGCTGCTGCTGCTTTCAGGTCAGACGGGCTCTGCGTGCCTGAGTGCTCCCCCAGACACAGCAGTGTCAGCACTGCAAGGGTTTGGCTGCCTCTGCAGAGAAATCAGATCAGCTCCCATCAGAAATCTGCCCAGTTTTTACATCTTTCCAGTCACAGCTAAGCAGGGACACATCAGGAACTCCCCAGCTGTGCCTGGAGCTCAGCCCTGGGGCACAGGGGGAACAAAGGATCTCTGTGCCTTATGTAGAGTAAGGTGGTTGGGTTTATTTTTGAAGCCTGGTTGGAGATTTCTTCATGAGCTGCAGTTTGTATGAATGTCTGTCAGTACATTCTGGGTTTGTGCCAATCAAGGGTTATGACCTGTATGAACATCCCAGAAACAGGGGCAGCCAGCCAGGCCTGCACCTCGTGCCAATCTCCTGATGTCTGATATCCACAGTTACTACGTTTTAAAGTCAGGTTAAATTACTTCTCTCAACAGGAACTTATTTAAAATGTGTTCACTCCTCCTGACAGTGCATCCCTTGCCATCTTGACAAAGCACCTGACAATCTCTTGGTGAGGGCTGTCTTAACTTTCTTAACAAAACAGAAGAATGGCATTTGCTACAATAATTTAATTGCTATTCATAAAAATAAAATCCAGTTCCTAGGGTGCTTTTTCTTATTTTCAATGAGACTTGTATAATTATATCCAGGAATATGAACAATACTCAGTTCAGACATAACTTGGTAGCTGGCTGACAAAAGCCCCATGTGCAGACAACTGAATTTTCCCATACTCTATATGTCACATATGCATCTCACTGGTAGTTTAAAAATACTGTTGAGAAATCCTAATTACAGAACTGCATCTAAAAGGGATTTTCCAAGCACCTGGGAACAAAGATGTCAGAATGTAAAACCACCGAACACTGACCCTTGGTGGTTACTCATGTACTTGCACATTTATTGCCTTTAAAAAATAAGATTCAAAAATCTTCCTCTGCTTTCCAATCAAATTTAGTAGCTCAGTTGATTTGATTTCTGGAAGTCTGCACTTCCTGAGCATCTTTCAAAAGCTTTAGGAGCATCCAGTAATCCCTGTGGTGTTCTGTAGTACTGAGGCATATCTGAATTTTTAGATGCAGAAACCAGAATAAACCAATTCCCAGTATGTGTGCAATGAATTATTACACAATGCAAACTGCTCTGATACCTGCTGGGCCACCATTCCTTCACACCCTGCCACAATCTCTGGCACCTTCCTGCCACTTTGAATCAAGCTGTGTATTGGAATTCACTCTGTTTTCATGAAAAAAAGCATTGACTATCTGTTTATTCTCCAAATGTGGCCAATTTAGAAGTTATTAAGCATAACTGATCATCTAAAAATCATGAAATGGGAATTAAAAAGCCACTGCTGTGGACTGGAGTTGTTTGACTCTTGGTGCCTTGCAGGTCTCTACAGGTTTTGTTTCCCCATTGCTTTTCCCTGCAGATGCTCAGTGGTACTTTCCAGGTCAGTTATGCCCTGAGGGAAAAAGGAGCAATGTCAGGATGATGAATGTAAAATTTTTCACTCTGATACTGACATATCTATTCTGTAAAATACTCTGAAATATTTTCCCTGGCTGCTATAGGAGATGAAAGTCATTAAAATCTATTCATTATCAAAATACTAGGAATTCTGGATATTTTGTACGTTCTGAAAATTATTACCTTGTCTGAGAGCATCTTCATTAAAGGACTCTCCTATTCAGCTTTTTCTGAAAGGTGGCAATATTTTCACATGGAATAAGCATCTTTCAAGTATTTCCACATTAGATGGAAATACTTTCATCACTTGAGGCCCTTCTTGGAAGTCATTCAACTATGAGAACATTTGCTTTAAATAAAAGACTGTTTAAGCCAGTGGGATTCCTGAAATTCCTGAGCCATTTATGCTCTTCTTTACACTTTTCTTAGCACATCTTAACTCAGTGGGCATTTCCTTATGCAGATTTAATGCTGGTAAGAAACAGTCATCTCATTAAAACTCTGGAAGCTTGAGGTGGCCTTTCTAGTCTTTCATAATTAATTTTGTTTTGACTGGAGGTAATTTCTGGGCTCCTTGGTTGCAGACTCCCTGATAGAGTTATCTTAGCCATGTGATACACTGAGTGTGCATACAGAGAGTATACAGAGTAGAAATGCAGGCGCACCTTTCATACAGAACAATAGTATTATTTACTATAGGAGCTTCAGAAAAAAACAATAACTGCTTTTTTCAAACAATAGTTAAAAGTTTATCATATGCAAGGGAGGGAGGCATTCATAAACAGAAACAGAAAAATGGAAATAAAGCCACAGAACCAAAATCTGCGTTATCTCATTAAATTTGATAAAAAGCTATACTGGAGACAAAGCAAGTCTGAGGTAGCAAACTACTGACCTACATGTATAAAATCTTGTAATTGCCCCTTTTGGCTCATCCAGCAGGAGAGAAATGATAACATCCTTAAGGAAAGATCTACTTCAACTATTTTAGGGAAAAATCTCAGAATTGGCAACTTTTAAGAACAGTGACTTGAAGAGAATAAAATATTTACACCTCCACAGCATCATTTCTGCTCAGCAAAACCCCACTTTGGCACTGCACCCTTCCCTCCCCCGCTCTCACTTCCTCAGTTATTTCCCTAACATTTATTCATCTCCTTTTTATTTCTGCCTTTTAATTTACTTTCTCAATGATACGTGCACTTCTATTTTAGTATCCTTCTCTTTTTTTAGTGAACAAGGTCACAAGTGAGAGTGGGCTTTGGCAATTCCAGCATTATCCCGCTGACGTTAATTGACATCATGGAACTGCTGGCAGTGCCATGGCAGCAGCCCCTCTGCAAATTCGTATGTATTAAATGTCTCAGATACAATTTCAGTTTGTGCCCAGAACAGAAAATGCAGCACTGGGATATGAATTGTGCCAATTGGTGCTGGTCACGAACACAGTGAAATCCTGTTCCCCTAGGTGTGCTGAGAAGGTGACTCCTAAGGCACCCCTTTGGCAGGTGGGTTTGTGTCCCAGTTTTGTGCCAGATTCTGATCCTGAGAGCAGCCTCACACTGAATATTGTGCAATAAATACCTTCAGTACTCACCATAGTCAAGGATCAACCCACAGGTAAAATCAGGAATATGTTTTTTTTCAGGACCAGGGAAATCACAAACTCAATTTCCAAGAAGAAGTAACCCCTTTGATTCTGTGCCAGAGTACTGGTATGTACTGCTAGGAAACTAACTCTGGTAATATCTCTAATCTCTCTAAATGAAAGAATTTTCAGAGCTCTATGTTCCATTATACAAATTATATACCATTATCTTTTTATTCAAAAACATTATTGCCAACTAAAGAGTATTCTTTTCTCAGCATCTGAAAGTTAGTGTGAAAAGCACTAAAAGACATCTTTTTAAAAGGAGTATTGAAGAAGTATTCCTTAGTGAAAGAAGAGTGTGTTCAAAAATAGAAACACTGGGGGAAGATGTCACAGCCACCACTTGCTATTGAATAACACAACAGTATCTCAAACCCAACCACAGCTGACAGGGTAGGAGAGCTACAGGTGTGTGAAGTGTGAGTTGTCCTGATACTGCAACATTTGTATATTAAATAAACAAGTTATTGTGTACTCAGATTTCCCATCATTTCCATATCAATGTCATTTTTCTTGGTTTTATTTGAAAGTAGATATCAGTTTGCCTCAGAATTTTGAACACATTTTCTTTCACGTTTGAAGGTTCTCTTGCTATGGCACATTCCAAAGAGGGAAACTCCCACTGCAGGGGTCGAGCCTCTCTTGGACAGACTGCCAAGGAGGTTGCAATTATATTTTTTGTTACTGTGTTTTGCCCTTATCATTTTTTAAGATAAAGGCGAATCTTGTCTGTCCCTTCTGTTCGCATTTAGAGATTTCAGCAGCTGCTCTGTTTTGCTGATGCACACGAACCAAGGGCACAGTGGTTCTGAGCTGAGCTCTGTGAAGCCTCCTACGTTTCCAGCAACACCCACTGTCACACTGCAGGATGGAATTCAGTCACAGATGGGACTCACTGGGGTGGTCATGCTGAAGCCCATCTCAGTGAAAATCCCCTCAGTTTGTGCCAAAGGCCATCCTGTAGGCCCTGCTCCAGAATAGGGCCAGAAGTGTTTCACACCCTCACACCCCTCAGCCCCACCTTTGTACCTCACAGGGTCTGTTTTTGGTTAGGGAGGCTCTTGTGGAGGACATCCAGAGACTGGATGTGTAAAACTGGGAATTAATAATGCAGCAATGCCAGTGGTTGGCATCTCCAGACCTCTTGGCTTTGATGGGACTGTTCAACTGTGGAAACTAAAATAGGCACGGCAGTGTTTGCCAGCTCAAACTCCAGAGCCAAACCAGGGAGCTCATTAAGAGCAAACACCAGTACTGGCACTGCAGTTGTGCTTTACAGACCCAACCAAAGATCAGGCACCAAAAAACCCCAACCTACAGTTTAGAGAAAATGGATCCAGGATTCCAACTTTCAGGCATGTACTGGGACCAAAATGTCAGCAAGGCAAAAGGAATGGCTGGCCTGGGCTATCATGGATTGGCTGATTTAATGTACAGAGCCACAGAAGTTTGGATTATATTCCTCAAAATATTCTCGAGCTATGTGAAAGGAACCTTGCTGTTATTTAGCCTTTCTCTGGTCAAATTCAGTGAGTTAGGCCAAATAAAATCTGGGTTTCCCCACTGAAGCCTGTGTACTGATGAGGTGAGAGAAGATTCCCTGCTGTCCTGCATCCAGCCGGGTCTGGGGGCAGGGGAAGTGCTTTGAACTGCACAGCTGAGCAGTAATAGGCTTAGAGTGACATAAAAACCAGACCCAAACCCTGTTTCTTCAAACAGTTCTTCTGCAGTTCCTTCTGCAGTTCCAAAGACAAGTGAGTCTGTGGTAAGGCCTGAGTTACTGCAGAAGAGCCACAGCACAGAGCCCACAGCCCCTGGCAAGCAGAAGGAAATCTGGGCTCATTCGACCTTTACAAATAATATATTTTGCTGTTATTTAGTTAGAAGGGGTTTCACCTCTGTTAGTACTAACCCAATGCTTGAGTGCCTAGGTAAAACAGACTGACCTGATGTGTTCAAACCATTTTCCAGAATATCAACATTCCTGTCTGAAAAACACAGGCCTGACATCTCTGTTAGCAGCCTTTATGAACCTAACACAGGCTGGAGAGAAAGAGCTGCGCTTGGAGATTTGGGGAGCCATTGGGGTGAAGCATTGAACATCCTGGAAATGGTGTCACTGCCTATTCCATGTTCTCTGGATAACCAAACTCCAGCTTCTGCCTCCGCCAGTCTGGCACCTTTAATAAGTAACTAAATCACACTGTGGACATGAACACATTCTTGGATAAATAATAAATGACAGCTCTCCCACTGGCACGCGAGCACACAGGCATACCCAGGGCAGGAAATCGCACACAGCATTTCATTTGTTGCTAATTTATCTGTAACAAAGTGAGGAAGATGCCCTGGGGACTGGTGACTAACAAGGAGCACTGTTTATGCTACAAATCCCATCCGGTTATTAGGCTTTGAAAAGTGCTTTGTTTAGCTTATCAGTGCTTCAGCAGGAATGCCAGGGGCAGTATTTCTGTTCTAAGTGTATTTCTATTCCAATATTACTGACACAGAAGAGGTTATGTGTTACCTGAGGGCTGAATATTCGCTTGTGCTTCAGTGCCTTGTTGAATCAGGATCAGGATGCTGAAGACTGCACAAAATCAAGCCCTGAACAGGTTTCCTTATCAATTTTGCAGCATTAAATTGAAGAACACCATTACATAAACCAAACCTTTCTCAAGGACCGTACAACATGACAAAGAATAAATACCCTATGGCATATAAATGCCCATCATTAAAAATTACTTCAACATGTTAGACCTTCTGCTTAAATTCTGCACTTCACTTAGGATGTGGACAAATTGTATTATACAATCTAACAGTCTGCAGTTATGCAACTCCAAAGTATCACAAGTGTCTGGCAAGTTTTAGTGGTGTTTCACAACAGCACTGATAAGTTGCTACTCTGTCAGGTGATCAAAACACCTACAGTGTGCCCTTGATTCAAGTTAATATTTAAAAATAGGAATGCAAGTTTTTTATTTGGCTCAGGTACCTTTCAATGATGTTAAATGTCTTTTGAGGGAGAAGATCTAGAAAGAGAGGGTACTATTTTCAGATGGAAAAAACCCCACATTTCATTTCATTTCATTTCATAATTTATAAAACCTGAGAGTCCCTTGCCAACTAAATTAATAACTGGCAAATAAAGACAATTAAATTGGGCAATTAAATTATTAACTGGCAAATAAGGCATAGTTGGCCTTGCTGATTGATTTGACACCAGCAGTGTCACTGACTCAGCTCCCCTCAAACATTTCTGCAAAGAGGAATGGCAAGCTCAACCTCATGTAGGTTTCCTGGACCACTGTGAGATGTGCTCATTAGCCTGATTATGAATAATTAATTGAAGTATTTATTTAGACTTTTTATCATTAGATTACTTTTGGAAAATCCACAGGAATCAGTTCTTCCTTTTAAAATGTCCTGGTTTTAATTTGCTTATGATTAGATAAGATCTGGATTGCCAAACCATGAGCTGTCCAGTGTCCTTGTCATCTGAACTGGCCTTGTAACTGAGCTGGGAACAGCTGCTCCCCTGCCAGAGCAAAGGGACACTGTCACCCCTCCCTGACAACTTCAAACCTAAAAGCAGGGGCTACTTTACTGAACAATGCCACATGCTCATGGAAAAACTAACAAATGTTTGTGAGAGCTCGATCTGCTGAGAGCTTTTTAAACTTTAATACCCCTCCCCAAAGATGCTGATGAGAACAGACTCACCACAGATGCTTTAGAGCTAAATTTCCTTGTGGTAAAACTGGAAGATGTTGTGAGCTGAGCTGTGTCACAGAGATAAAGGTTTATACCCAGGAGCTTCTGGCTCCACAGCCAACAAACAGATCAGTGCTTCACACCCTCCTTTTGTGGGCAAGAATTAAAAATGTATCAAATCTGGTGGCTTGGGTTTAGTACAATGGGCTTGGTTTTGCAGAGTTCTACTAGAATTATATTCTGAAATGCTCAGCTTTCATTTTAAGCCAAAAGATGTGTCCAGATCTGAGGGGCTCCTTTTTCTCAAAAATCTGACTGCCACAGTTTCAAAGCCTGGCCCCTGGTGAGGTACTGACATGAAGACTTCCTTTGCAAATCTGACCTGTGGGAATGTGACCTCAGTGAGCACCTGTGCTGTGCACTGAGAAAGGAACAGAAACAGAAAGACTTTTCAGATTCCTGAAAAACTTTAAAGGTTTTCCCTGGATCTTTGAATTCTGTTTTTCAGAATAGTTTGCTTCTGAATTTGGGGTGTTGTTGGGCTTTTTTTTTTTCATTTCCTCAAAATGAATTAAATTGATTTCTACTGGACTAAACATTTCATCACTCAGTTCTGGCAGAGGATTCCCAACAACATATATCTTAGAACCTCCAAAGACACCCAGATCCAAATACAAGACTGTGGAACAGTCATTCCTAAGGGCACTTGCAAAGTTTCCAGCCCAAAATGTTAGGAAGAATGACAGTTTTAGTAGTGCTGTTGGAAATAACACACAGAATTACTGCACAGAAGAAGCTCTCTAAAAATCTGTCATTTCAGGCAAAGCCACGCTAAATATTTTATTTTGTTAGGACTGTTTAGTGCCATCAAAACCTCAAAGCCTCATGACACAAACACTGCCTGCCATAATCAATCTCTAATTCAATCACAGTTCAAAGGTGCAAAGGCCAGCTCAGGATTTTGGAAGGGGTAAATGAGTCCTGGCAGCCTCACAGTGATGTCAGATATCATCTGTCTTCTCCTTCTATCAGATCCAGCTGGGCGGGCCCCTCATAGCCAGGACAGAGCCAACTCCAGCATCACTGCGAGTGCTTGCACTCAATAAATCACAAATTTGATTATGTGCAGATAATCTATTAAAAATAAATTACAGACCTGGCGTGTTTTTCCAGCTGATCAACTCAGGACAAGACTAAGCCACTGATGTCTTTGCTGAAGGTGACCCCAAGTCCCTTTTTCCTCTCAAATGCTCTATTAATGCAATTGGAGGAAAGAATGTCCATTCCAGGTGAAACCAGGGCCGCCTTGCCTTGGTACCTGCTGGACTCAGAAATTCCTGGCATCCATAAGGATGTCCATGGCTTTACTGTGTACATAAGGAACTCCCTGGTTTTACTCCCTCTGGATCTGCCACCCGCTGGTCTTCCTGCAAAGGCTGACTGAGTTTCCCACCTTGCTTCACTCAGTCAGTGAGAGATCACAAGGAAATTAAAAATGTGGCATCACAATCCTGGATTTGAATGATGTTTGAATGATTTTTATTCTTCCTATACATACACATATTATTCACAGAGTGCAGGATCACTGCCTGGATCTTTGCTGCAATTACTATTCCTAATCAAATGCTCTGGGAGCAGAGCTTGAGCATTTTCAGGGTCTCAGCAGGCCCTTGCACTCAAGCTGATGAGTTTCCAGCCCTTTTGCCTGGTGCCTGAGCTCACCAGCCAGAACTGGTATCATCAGCAACACTAAATATTCCATTTTCCTGTTTTCTGAGCGGCACAAACTCTCTTTCTGCAGACTTACTCATGAGTAATCTGGAAATAAACCATAATCACTTGTCCCCTAGGAGTCATATATAAGTTAATTACTGTACAAGACAAGCTAATACAAAATACACAAGAGGTTTCAACTTGTTGAGGTTGCAAAGGGCAAGGGAGCCTTTCAGAATTTCCATTGGTTACGGTCTGGGAATGCTGGGCTTCCCTTGACTCGATATCTATCACATAATCAGAGACACATTTTGTTCCCTTTGTTGTATGAGGCAAAGCTAAAGAAACGTGGCTGTTATTCCTGTGCACAAACACAGCAGATACCCAATGGCCTTGTGTGTGTGCAGTGTTTATAAACACAACTGCTCTGGGCTGCAGCTGCCAGGAACCATCACTGCTTGTCCAGCTGAGAGGATGATCTGGGTCTGCGCATGCCCCAGCCCTGCACTGAAAGGCAGAATGGAAAGGGATGTCCCAGATGGATTTTAGGTGTGTTAAATAAAATCTGCTTGCCTGGAGTTCAGTGCCCTAGACTTGGATCTGACCATGGCTATGGTGTCTCTTACTCCTACCCAGCTATCCTCTGCTGGACTATTGTGTGGTTATCTCTGCAGAAGAGAATCTTATCAGTGCAGGGAAAGGAAAACCTGAAAACAATGGAAAGGCCTTTGGCATCTGACATTCTCCTGTTGAGGATGGAAGCAAATACATTTATAACTTCCCAGTAAAGGAAGAAGATTTTTTCCAGTATGTTAAGACTGGAAAAGCCCTCAAAGTTCATTGAAACAAAGTTATGGCACATTATTTTAAAACCTCCAGTTGCTCTTATTTACAGATCCTCATTACAGAAAGAAAGAATGCTATGAATCGTGCTGATTCAAAATCACTCATTTGGTGAACTCATAGTTTTAGAGCTGGCACTGGCAAGAGCCCTGGTTTCCTGAACACTCACCTGGATTCTTTTTGCCACGGTACAGAGAGAATCCCATTCTGGCACCCCAGGAAGGCAGGAATTGGCAGGGAAGGCAGTCACACCAGACTTTATTTCACTACATTTAAGTGACAGACCCAGCTGCAGAGGAGGAGGGAAACAGTGACAATTAGTTATGTGTGATATCTATGCTGAGTTTCTGCGTCTCTCTGCTAATCACAGTAAATTATTATTAATGAACTGAATATGTCAACCAAATTACTAATTTAGTGAAGACTCTGCACTACATCTCTCCAGGAACCACAGCAACTCCAGCTGCCCCACCTGCCTCCAGTGAGCCCCTCTCCCAGCAGAAACCAGCTGTGGACATTTATTTATTCTGTGGGAAGTGTTCTGGACTGACAGTGCTTACACAGGCTACTAAACAAGGCATTCTTCTGGCAGCAGGCCCGTGTAAGAACCAGCACCAAGCCCTTCTCCCTGGAATTCATGTAAGTTCCCTCACTAGAAGCAGGAGAAATCCCATTTTTATATACTCTGAAAAATCAGTTAACTGTATTTTTAGTTGCTTATTGCTTTCACATTTACAAGGTTCCACTTTTGCCCATGAAGTCTTAGGCTGACAAAAAGTAACAGATGATCTCAGAGGATACTGTTAAATACAATACAAACTTGGAATGGGTAGAAAGCACCAAGAAAATCACACAATTTCTATTGGACTATGCAAATGCCCCCCACCTTATTACAAAAATCAACAGTCCAGTAATCACATTTGTAAGTGTGAAAGCTTGAGATGTAACAAACATGAAGTCACATCTTCAAGCATGAACTCACTTCTGAGAAGACAGCTTGTCTTTTTAATCAGCAGCATAAAAATCCAGCTAGCCCATAAAATTAATTTCTATGGGTAAAAATCAGGAGTAGGACACAGCAGGCTTAGGTCTCACTCTGTCCCACATTCCTGCTTCTCAGGTGAAACATTTACCTACAATAAAGCAGTGATCTAGGCATAATTCCATTGGTCTGCAGTCCTGTAAAAGCTTTTTACACAAACAAAAGCACTGGAAGTTCCATTTTTAACAATTCAATAAGTTGGTTTCTAGTCATGCATAAAGGTTTTTTTAATCTCTTTACTGTTTTTAAGTAAATCTGTTCAAAGACATCTCATCCCAATGTAAGCTCACTAACAGTTTATTCCAGCCCAGGATCTGTCTAACAGGAAAGGGACAGAGCAGATTTAGAGGGTCCTTCTGTCGAGGCAGCCCCCGGTGTGGGCTCCTGTCCTCCCCCAGAGCATCTCCAGTCACTGGATAATCTGTGTAAAACCCTAATTCTCCAGACAAACGTGTCTGCTAAATGCCTTCTTTGAGGCTCTGAGCCATATGGTTGGGATTACAGCATTTCAATAGTTTTTCCAAGTGAATACAAGGATGAAGCACAGAACAGTGGAGGGAGGTACATTCACAATTGCATTTATAAAGGGATTTCAGGATTTTTAAGGGCCACGTTCTGCACCACTGGAGCCAGTGTGAGCTTGGCACCTTGAAGCAAGTGCAAGTTACATTTACAAGCCATTCACACTTTTTTCACCACGCTATAAAAAGATCTAAGTACAACAAAAGATCTAAGGACAACAAGGGGCCGTGTTGTTAATGCTGGAGCAATAAAAGCACATTTTTATCTTTAGGATAAAGATAACAGAGCACAGCCCCACATCACCATTGCCACTATTCCTATCCTCTGGGAGCACAAGAAGCCAGTGGATCCCAAACAGCCAGGGACACCTCAGGAGAGACACCATGTAATACTTGAGGTTGTTTAATGTTTTTCTAACACTGTTTTATAACATACAGGAAAAGGAGGCTTTGAACAGAACCCATCCAGGACAAACAGCAACCACATGGCCTCAAAACCTGTTTCAAATAATGCCCCAGTAGTTACAGTTTCAAGTACAAAGATAGACATAACAACAAAGAGCATCAACTTTCCTCTTTCCCTGGCCTGGTTAATTTTCCCTTTTCCATCTGTGAGTATGACCTAATGATACAGACTTTATTTGTATTTAATTTTGAGATCTGCAGAAGAGAAGTACCATATACAAGCTGGGTCTGTGATGTTTTTCTTAGCTGTGCATACTTGGCCAGGCTTTCCTTCCCTCCACACCATTATTTACACTCTGGAGCACTGACTCCAGTGTGATGCATTATCCATGTTATGGCTGTTTATAGAGTAGAAGTGGTCTCTGTAACATGTCTGTTTTTCATGTCTTAAACCAATAAAACTTTTACATTGGGCTTATCAAAACCATTCTGTGTAGATCTAAGTCTGTTGTGACTGAAATCAGTAATAAAACTTCTCTTGATGCCCTGTGGAACAGAGCTAAGGCAACACTGAGC
Source organism: Cisticola juncidis (assembly GCA_013400215.1). Lineage (NCBI taxonomy): Eukaryota > Metazoa > Chordata > Aves > Passeriformes > Cisticolidae > Cisticola > Cisticola juncidis. The sequence goes on from VXBR01005239.1 coordinate 518,050, forward strand.
TCTCTTAATAAATTCCGCTCCGGTAAAAGTTTTATTTAAAAAATGTGGTTAACCCAAAGCTTTTAAAGAAGATTAATGTGGACTTATAAAAAATGTCTGATTTTATTATTAGTAGTAATTCATACAGTTTGTCCTGAAGTTTTCCTTTTCAGCTTCAGTTTGAACCATATGTTCAGGAAGTTCAACTGAAAAGCGATCCTTCAGCAATATTATTTCTTTCTAATTAACAATAACCACAGAGGTATTTTAGAGAAACCTACAGAGTCCCTCAGAAGGTTGTGGAGTGGGATAGATTAAAACAGGATTTTGTCTATTTTATGAAAAATTCACTGAAGCACAAATGGGTCAACTTCAGAGGAGTCCTTCCTTTCCTGTTCTACCAAACAAAGGATTCTGAGTGCAGCAAATCTTAATTTCCACGGGATTCTTTTGTGAAAGGCCTTGAAGGACTCTGGGCTCCATCAGAGCCCCGCTGGCCTCGCTGGGACTGAGCACAGGCACAGCAGTGCAGCCGTGGGGATCCCCAGATGTTGATCCTCCACCCCAGTGGGTCAGAGCTGGTCAGAAGTGATGGGTGTCAAACACAAAGCTCAAGGAGAAGCTGGAAGATGGGTCTGTACAGACTGGGTGGGGATTTAGGAATAAGCACAGCTGTGGGCTCAGCCAAGCGCTCTGTGTGTGCAAACAGAACACAAGAGGCACAAAGATAAACTCTGCACTCAAATGAAAACAAGTAAAAAGCGTAAGTTGGAGCGAGGTTCATAAAAATACCTTTGGGCCAAATTTCACATCCCCAGTCCTTGTGCACATGATGCAACTGATGGCACCAGGAACACTTTTCTGGATTTCAAACATGGTTTCTCTCAAATCCCCTTTCTTAGTGACAGCAGAGGAGGTGATGCTGGGTGCAGAACCCCTGCACTGAGGGCTCCTGGAGACTTCTCCTTACAGCACAGCTCACACAAACTCCTCGCTGGCTGTTTTGGAGAACAAAGATCATTGTTCGGCTCAACAGAACAACCCCATCAAAATGGCAGCACAATGTTGTGCTGCTGTTTTCACTGGGGTCCCTGTCAAGTTGCATCAGTTAAAATGCTGGGAGATTTTATTTCCCTGACCTGTCACACTGCTCGCTGTGCCCCGGAGCTGCCAGTCAAGCTGTGATGCTTCTGCTGAGATGCTGTTTGTGCTTTGCTGGGTTTGTTGGTGATGCCAGCCCTGACATCCAATTTTCCTGTTTTCTGAACAGCACACACTCACTGCTGTCATTGCATGTGCAGCCTCATCTCACTGTCCTCACACTCTGCCCCATTCACTCCTGAGACCTCTCTATATTGTACTTGGAAAGCAGCAGCAGCCTGGGTAAAAATGGATGTGGCAATTGGCTTTTCCAGAGGTACAGGCTGCTCCTTGGCTGTGTCTGCTGGTTTATCTGGGATAACTGGCCCTGGAGGTCACTCTGGACAACTCCACCTTGATGCAGCTGCAATGATTCTGTCCACGGGCACCCCTATTCCTGAGGGCTTCAACCACGACCCAGGGAGCTTCCACAGGAAGATCCACAGAGAAAGAAACTGGAAAGGAAACCCTCCCCTGGCTGATCTGTGAATATCTGCACATACCAGTGGAGAAGAGCAGAGGCTCCATTTTTGCATGGTCACTCAGCAGAGGAAAACCATGTATTTAAAAAGGAATAAAGAAATTAATTTTCACAGTCCATTGTAGAAAGAGGGTTTATTAATCCTTGTAAACATTAAATAACCTCCAATATGTTTAGCATATCTTCATTTTTAAATTTAGTAGGTTGCTGCTGACCCCCTACTGGAGGCACAGTCCCTGGTTTAGCAGCACTAAATTCCCCTCCCTGCACACAAAGGTAGTATTATTTACCTCTGTCTGCATTCTGACACATGCCAAACAATGAGCTTGAGCTCTTGGGATCAGATTTATTTATCTTCTAATTTTCCCACAGCATTTCAAAACCCACTTGGGCTTCAGTGATCCTGCAGCCATTTGCATTTATCATTTGACACATGTCAGATCAAACAACTCTGTGAAATATCAAACAGGCCTCCAGCATTTTGCTTTTGTGTAGTTTATTGAATCTCTGGGATAACACTCCACAAAAAGCAGCATGGAAGTTCCTAATCTCACCAGGCCCCAATCAGAGGTTGTACTGGGAGGCTGGATACAAGGGAAAAAAGGAAAATGATCTTTATTGTGGAACTGTGTTGCTTTTCACACCTCTTGTGAGAAGCAACACAAAATGAGCCAAGGAAACAACTTTGACCCCTGAGTGTTTATAAACCAGCATTTACTGAGGGAGCAGTACGTAATGAATGGATTGAAAGAGACCCAGCAAGGCAAACCAGTCTGTCCCAGTATGTGATTACCTTCTGAGGCAGTCACTGGCAGTCCTGTGGTGGAAGTGTCACCATCCACTGCTGCATCCAGAGCCTGCTTCTGGAATTCCTACCTGGAGGAGTCCTGCAGTTGCCCTGGCAGGGAGGAGAACACAGTGTACAATGAAAAGCCTGGTTAATTAAAATGCAGACCTAGAGAGGGTCAGGCTGGACCTTTCAAATAACACCCAGATTTGAACTGCAGGATTTTACCTTGCCTCTAAAATTTCAAATCAGATTTCAGCATAGAAAGCAGCTGGATTTTTCCCCAGGTATTGCCAAATCCAAACAGTTCACACTGGCTCTGCCTTGTCTTAAGGCTGGAACCCCAGTTCCCACAAGGATTCCATGTCAAGCAGAAAACTTTCTTTTCCAAGGGCTGGGGCAGCAGGGTTTAGAAGGGTTCCTCTGGATACTGTACCATGACTGAACAATGCAGGGGCATTTGAACAGCACAGAAAGGTTCTGCATTCAAGAGATTTTAACTTTCAGAGTGCTGAAGAGACACATGGAACTGAAATGCATGAGAACACAAAATAACCAATCTCACATTCAGTTTGCAGGTTACCTGTGTGACAGGTTGTCATTCCTGACTCTTGCTTCCAAGGACTCTTGACCTGGGTGGGTCTCACGGAGCTTTTTCCAAAAAGTTGCTCTTTGTTTCTTTGGTACCATCACATTCTTGTCTTCTCCATGTGAGTGAAGCCTGGGCCTCTCTGCAGGACTCTTGGAGCAGCTGATGGCTCAGTGGCTGCTTCCCTTCTTTTAACTTGCATGATAAAAACCTGCCAGCAAATTGCACCTGAAGGGGTGAGGGTGGCAGGCCTGCAGCTCAGGGGCCTGACTGACCCCAGCTGAGATCCTCGGCCAAACTTCCTCATGCCCTGACTGAGCCTTCTCTGGGGACACTGGGATGGCTTTGTCACTGCTGCTGCCACAGGCTGAAGGACTCAGCAGTGCTGGCATGGCCAAGGCCTCCATGTGGAGCCCTCAGAGGGCAATTTTACAAGAATTCCATAATCAGAGTTTAACATTGCAGTGCCCATCAACCTGCAGCTGAAGAGCGTTAGAACTCTTGAGCTTCAACATTTTACTCCTTGGCTTATTTTGAATTAAATTTTAATTTGGGAACTTGGCAAGCTGAACAATTTGCTAAGTCTTGTGTAACACAAGGATGGTCAGAGAGTCTCACTGCAGAATCCTGCAGCAGTGTTTGTGTTATCACAGCTGATTACTCAGCCGCTGGGATACAGAGTTCTTACAGCTCTGGTTTTAAAATGGATCACAAAAAACTGGTGGTAACACTGGCTTGGAACAAAAATGCAACTATAAAGTACAAGTATCACAAGGGGAGAAAGGCATTAAAAGGCCATGCAGGAAATGTGAACAAATCTCTGTAACTGTGTCGTGCAAGCCCACGCAAGGCACAGAGAGTCCTTGAACCCTGTGCATCCACATTTTACACCAGGTCAGTGTGATTGTTTGTTCCCTTTCCAGACTCCCTACACGCCTCGTGCTAAGTCTTGGTACCAGTTCAGCCAGAGAAATCGAGGCCACTTTGAGGATAATGATATAAATAGCAGGAAGTTTATGGAAACTTTGCTGAGGCTGTTTGTGTTGAGCTGCAAAGAGGTAAAAGTGCTGGTGCAGTGCCAGCCAACCCTGCACATCTGTCCCTGTATAACCTGTACCTTTGCTATCCATTTGGAGTCTGTAGACTTCATTTTTACACACTAATTGCATCTTAAAATAGAGATATTAAAATTTATGAATACTTACTGGTTACAACACACTGGTCTCCAATTGCTTTTTCCCACTCTGTCTTTTCAGCTGACAGATTTTATCGTGCCCCTGAGTTGGGAGCTCTGACACTATGTCAGAGTCGTTTGCTTGCTTGTTTTACTCTTTTTGTTATGATGTTTCTTCATTTTATTCCCATCAACTTTCATTGTCTTTAATTATGTCCCTGAACTTGTAAAGCTGTTTCTCCTAACAATGGGTACTTTGGAAATGGCAACAATTGCTTTTCCATGAACGACAAGGCAGGAAGTGCATTGTTTCTTTAAAAAAAATTACCAGATGTTTTTCAGGGCTGACTACTAACTTTAAAAAAAAGCCAGAAACTATTATTTTCCAAATAACCCAAGCGTAATTTTGTTATTGTGTGGCTTCTGTTTGCATTTAACTGGGAACTGCAGCCTAGGCCAACACTAGAGTTTCTCTCAAGCTAAGTGAGTAAAAGTCCATCCATGTGAACATTCACTCCATGGACTCAAGTCCATCTGAGTGAATCATGAGTTATTCCTTGTGCTGTTCCTGCCAGTCCAAATACTGGCACTGGGGTACCTGCACCTGGTTGTCTTGTGTTCTCTGACAGGAACAAATGAATATTCCTTGTCCCAGTGTGCAGGGATTATTGACAGAAAGTACCCAGTGCTTCATAGTAAAGCGACTGCATTTTATTTCTCATTAAAAATTAAAATGCATACTTTAAATGATAAGCATGTATTTTTACATGGACGGTACAGTAGGAAGAAATTACCCGCATCACACATGCTTGGGAATTTGTTATCCCTGCTGTTCCCAGATTCCATTGCTCTGGATCACAAGCTGTTCATGATTGAGCGATACTCTCTCTGATGCTCCACAAGCTTCAAAAACACTTTGTATTTCTTGTCATAAAATCTGTGTAAGAAAGTCAATGTCAGCAAAGCCTGAGGTCTGAAGATTTAAATCCCCTGCAATTATGTTTGCTTGTTTCTCTCAGCTTTAAAGACACTTTGACTCTTTGCTAGGTCCAGCTGCTGCCGGGGTCAGAGCCCTCCCTGTGCACTGCCGGGGCAGTTTCCACCCAAACTGTGATTTCCAGTTGCAATTCCACCTTTCATTTCCCCTCAGCCAGCTTGGGTTCTCAGTTTTCCCCGGAGTTCTCTGTCGTGAGAGTGAGGAGACACTGGAGCTTCACAGAATTCATTCATGTGGGAAAAGTCCCCCCAAATCACCGAGTCCAACTGCTCCCCCAGCACTGCCAAGGCTGCCATGGCTCCCATGTCCCAAAGTGCCACATCCACAGGGATTTTAAATCCCTCCAGGGATGGGGACTCCAACACTTCCCTGGGCAGCTGTGCCAGGGCTGGACAACCCTTTCCACGAAGAAATTTTCCCTCTAATCAATTTAAGTCTCCTCTGGTGTAACTTGAGGCCGTTCCCTCTCCTTCTGTCCCTGTTCCTGGGGGCACAGCCCGACCCCCCCGGCTGTCCCCTCCTGTCAGGGACTTGTGCAATGCCACAAGGTCCCCCTGAACCCCCTTCTCCCAGGCTGAGCCCCTTTCCAGCTC
>VXBR01005239.1:523830-580226 GCA_013400215.1 Cisticola juncidis
AAAAACGTAAATTACCCTTAAAATAAAATGTAAGAGAAGATAACCCTCGAAAATTCAAAGAAACAATCCTTTGGAATATAATATTAATAATCCTTAAAATATAAAATAAATAATCAAGCTTTGAAAATTAATAGACGTAATTCTCAGAAATACAGTATGAACAATTCTTAAAAATGTAATATACTGTCATTGTTAAAGTGTCTGTATGCTGAACTCTTCTGCAGTCCAGCTGCAGAGACACACCCCAGCCTCATCTCCAGAGCCCAACTTTATCTCCCCTGAACTCTCCCAGGGGAACACTCCGGGGCCAGCGTTACCTTTTATGTTCATGGTTGGGCTGCACGACTCTCCCGATTTTCCCCATTTTTGCCATGGCCTCCTAGGAAAAGACAAACACCAACTGGAAAAGCCCTGTTTTGATTTAAAATACTTTTTGACAAGAACAAGATGTTTCAAAACCAATCGGAACATTAGTGATGTATTTTGTTTCGGCTGAACAGGCCAGATGGCAGCAAATATGTTCAATCCCATTATAAAGTAGTCAAGAGAACAAAGCTCTGCAGACCCTCAGTAACCAAAATCCGTTCCTCTCTCTCACTGGGAGTCCCAGACGGAACAGACTTATCTTTTATTATTTACTCTAACCAAAGGAAATGTTAAACACTGCATCCCCAGAGGGAGGGTTCTCAAAGAAAATGATACTGTACTTGAGATGCTGTAATGATATTCTGAAAGGATCAGCTCCCTGCAGCAAGGGAGGACTCGGGGGTGCTCCACAAGCTGAAGGTAAGCTGGGAAAGTCTGCTCTGCAGTCCTCACGGCTGCCCTCACATTCCAGCACAAAGGTGTAAGAGGCAAACTCTGATCCTGCTCTGCTTTTGGCCAAAATACAATCAGAGCTCGCAGAATCTCCTGCAGGAATCTCTGGGACAGTCACGTGTAGAAGGGACAGGGATGAGCAATCTGGTTCCTTTCCTGATCTCTGGGAGATTCTGATTTTCTGTGGATTCTCCCAAGCAATCCCACTGGAATGAGAATCACAGAAGTTAAGAGGCCTGAGTTCTCAGGATCCAGTGCAGGCAGCAGACACTCAGTGATTTCACAAGGAGAATCAAAGCAACAGCTTTTACATGGGAGAATGTTAAAAACATTAAAGGTCAGGACTCAAGAACCAGTGTGTGACTAAATCAGCATTCAGAGTTTCTAAGCAGGACCCTGAACCTGTTTTAAAGCAGTACCTAAGAATGAGGATGACCTTGGAGAACAGGCAGCTTGTGCTGCTGCTGGAACCTTCCATCTGGCTGCCACAGCTGGATTTTTAACAGGTTTGGATGATTTCACAGGCTGGAATACCTGCTCTAGTGAAATCTGTGCTTTCCACTAATCCAGCAGAGGATCTCACAGCACTTCACAACGTGGCTGAGCATTGTCACTGCAGTGTCACCAGCTCAGGGCAGGCTCTACCAAAGGCAAAGGCACTGCCAGGTGCCAGTCAGGACTCAGCTCTGCTCAGGGTGCTGATACACCAGCAGGGAATATTCCTGTGCTCTCATATGCCCATTCTTTTTCATACGTGCAGAGGTTGATGGTACTTTGATTCTCCAAGAAATACCCTTGAAATAACACTTGCAGAGAGATAGTGTGTTCTTTTCCCTGGGACATGTGAGCCTGCTGGCACTGAGACTCTGCAGAGCAGCCAGATTTAAATGCTGCCATGGAAAGGCTGATATCCTTCCCAGTAAGAGAAATGGGCATTTTATTCCCTGTATTTAACAGGTGACACTGACAATGCTCAAGCATTGTTCCTGTTTACAATAGTCAGTCTCTTACAACTCCCTTACACGGCCAGCTGGATTTACAGACTATCCAAAAAATGAATGAATACTCAGAAAAAAAAAAAAAAGGCCTCAAATAAAAGCCAATTCCCTCTGGTACAATGGCTACTGCATTTCCATTGTGCCTTAGGGAAAACAAAGCCCCCTGAAACACTCTCTCACTAAGGGAAGAGTCACCTTCCTTTCTGCTCCCTGCTTCACACCTCCTTTTGAATTGCCCTGGAGACACCGCACAAAAATAAACCCACACCATCTAAAGTGTCTAAACAGGCAAATCCATTTTTTATGGATTTTTAGGTGCACTGAAAACAGAAGGGAGGGCCAGACTTTGCATTCCCCTCTCTCTGCACACTCAGGACCGGGACACAGCATCATTCCCAGGGTTTGTTCTGCCTCTGACGTGGGTGCTCCACACACTCCTGTTCTGCTTTACTCTTACAGCTTCCAGAAACTGCTGCTTCCCATCATCTCCATCACCCCCATCATCCACACTGAGCTTCCACAAGAGGAAGATTCCCAAGTTTATCAGTCTTCAGTTTATCAGCTAAAAGACTTTGTTTTTTTAAAGATTTAGTGTGGCAATACACAGACCTCTGAGAATCCACAGCGCTAAAGTCTCACAGCAACCACCATGGTTCTATAGAATAACATGGCGAAGAAACCACACACCCAGCAATTTTCAACAACTCACCCATTCTGTGCTGCTCAAAATATCCCAAATTAATTCCCTCTCTCAATTCACATTTAAGTTGTGTGTTTTTCTGTGTTTTAAAGTCAGTTTGGTCATTGTTAGCTTGAACAAAAAAACTTTACTCCCAGAGGAGAGTCTTTTCAACAATTTTCTGGGGACAAAGAGGAACAGAACATTGAAAATATGAATTTATAATGAAGTGGGAAACAAAGGAACATTAGAATTGCATTACTGAATCGGATCAACCTTGTGCACTGCTCTGTCTCCAACAAAGCCTTAAATATAGCAAACTGATAATACTGCTGTTCAGAAATAGTTTGTTTGAGGGTTGACATCCAAATCCATAATTCCAGTCACCAAGGATTTCACAATCTTAATTTGAATGACGCTCTATCTTCTTTGTTTGCCAGTCTAGACAGCACAATGAATACAGTGATTTAAAACACAATGAATTCTCTCTTAAAACAAAATATTTTGTAAAATTGCTTTTTAATCATTTCTTTTCTCTCTTTCCATAAAGGCTACGCTATAAATAAACCCTGAAAGTTCGCATTTGATCATAATTTCTAAAGGCTGGGCAAGAGGCAAGTGAAGGGTTTACACAGAAAAAAAGAGAGGCACTGTGGAGCAGAAATAAAGGGATGCATTCATGATTTCTAACCTTTTGTTGGAGTGTCAACGCTGAGACAGATACAAGCCAGTAAACACTCTGCTCTCCATGGAGAGAGCCAACACAGAGGGGTTATCCCTGCCTGAGAGGGGACAGGGAACCAAACTCCCCAAGGCCACCAGGATCTCAGGACAAGGTGCCATTTGCTGCTGGGAAGATCAGCAGCCACTCAAATCCACTTGGTCCTGTGGCTGAATTCCACTCTCCAGCATCATCTGGGGCAGGGGATCCAAACTTACCCAGCTGAGGAATCCAGGGCAGCCTCAGCAGGCAGAGATCTCCAAGGGAAACCCTACTGGAACCCAGGGAAAACCTCACCTCCTAGGGAAGGCCAACTTTGACACAGCACCTAAAAGCTGGAGATTTCAACTGTTGTCTTCAGTTATGGGAAGGAAAAGGTTTTTAACCCTGTGTGGGAGGAGGCACCAAGAAAAGCCCAGCCTGGCCCAGGAGCCACAGGAGGTGCACATAGGAAACAGCTTCAGGCTGGAACTCCCATCTTTTCTGATTCCCTGTCCTTGGGATCCTCAAAAAACCCAGCACATCCCACTAGAGGATGGGACTGCACAGGGAGGCCAGTGAAGCCACCTATGAACAGGATCACAGAATCAGCTGGGCTGGAAGAGACCCTGGAGATCATCAAGTCCAACCTAGAACAGTCCCCAGGTCTGATTTTCAGCAGTGACTCAAGGATTGATGAGGTTGAGTATTACTGAAAATTAATGGGATTTAAAAAAGCCCAATTGGGCTTTTTCTTTGTTTTGAGACCTTAAAAATTGTATCCAAAGTTAAATGGATAAGGGATCCGAGCACAAATGCAACTTCCCAGCTGTGTTCTCACCACTCAGTCATTTTGGTAATCCCAAGAAATGCTTGGACTTTTACCTAAGGTAGTTATTAACAACAAAACAACCACAAATCATTTCAAGTTCTCCTGTGCCATTTCAGTGGCCGAAAACACGTGGCTGCACATGGAGCAGCCAAGCACCAAACTGGGATCTGATGCTCACACTCAGGCCAGTCTCACCTCTCCAGTGTTTCTGTTCAGTTTTTGTGTCACAGATCCAGCAGCAGGAAGAAATTAATGTAAAAGTTGCCCCATTCACAACAGGCTGAAAGATAGGGACATTCTCCTACCAGATCTGTCCTGATTTCAGGATTCAGCAGGTGTTAACCCTCAAACTATCAAAGTGACTTTCCTTACACTTCTGGTCCTCACAAAAAACAAAACAAATAATATTCTGTGTAATAATTGTAATTGTTCTGCAGCAGTGAAGAACCTCTCTCTCACTCATCTCCATTCCACACACACAAACTAACAGATGTCTTTAGCATCATTTTAAGAAGTCCAGTGACAGCTATATTTGGATTTGAGGGGCATAAATAGATTTCTTGAAATGCTGATGTTGAAGAAATACTTTTAAACTTTTATAAGAATTTTAAGCAAGGCTGCTATTTCCTTCCAGGCTTTTATTTAGGGCTTGCTTGGTTCCACAGCTTGGAGATGCAAAGTTCATCCTACCTGTGTTTACAGGAGTTACATGAGCGTATTTCTGTAACACAGGCCTAGCAGAACATTACTTTTTAGTGGCATATGACTGCATGAAGAAAGCATGTGATGGACCATATACATTATTTTTCTAGTGGTTTTTCCCCCCCCCTTAAATTTGTTTGAGTTATAGGGGCAGATCTTGGCAGCGTGCACAAAGCCCAGAATCTGTAACTCAATTCTCTGTGGGTTTCTGGATGGAGCGAGCCAAGTTTTAAAACACATTATGGATAAATATTAGAGCTGAGCAAAAATTTCACACCTAAGACCAAAGTGTGAAAATTTGGCTTTGATTCATTTAGTGAAAAGGTGAAAAATTTCACACAAGTTTGTATTTTCCTTTTGCTCTGATCCAACATCGTTTTCTGTGTCTGTATCAAATCTCAGAGAGAGGAAGAGTTTCTGTCTGTCTGTGCACATGAGATGCAGAGGAGGGAGAAGAGGATGGAAGGATGGCAAGCAGGACACCAGCTCAGGACTTGAGTCTGTCTTCCAGGAAAAGTCACTGGCCTTTGGAATCTCTCTGTCCATATGTTCAGTAACAGCACTGGCCCTTCTTAGAGGAGTATTTTATACATTTCTTTGTTACACTGAGGCAGCTCAAAAGAAGCCCAGCATTATTCTACCCTTCTATCATCCAGCTGGAGTTAACAGAGGCCAACTGGATGGATCCTGAGCACCAAGACAAGGTGGATTTCTGATTCCAGCACTGAATCAGATTCCACAAAGTTTAAAGAGACTCCTGGAGTTATCTGGGACATGTAATTTACTCTTCTAATTTTCAGCTGCCTCTCTCTGCAGTGGGCTGTGCCATTTCCCCAGTTTGGTTTGTCCCCAGTTTTGCACTGTGGGTGCCACATGGAACTCCCAGCCCTCCTGCAGCTTCCCCATCCCCTGAAGGATGGATCACCCAGCCTGTCCTGCACCACCAGAGCAGCTTTTCACTCCTCAGCACCAGAACAGATGGGAAAGGGCTCTCACAGCAGCAAGACAAGCACAGGTAAGGCCACAGGATCACTTCTGCCTGCAGAGCACCAACTCTGCCTCTCCCTCAGTATCTCCACAGTGCCAGCCAGGCTGTGTCCCCCAGTTTGGTGTCCCAGAGCCCAGCCAGGCTGGCCAGCCACAGGCACAGCCCCAAGAGGAGCAGCAGTGGCAGGGCAGCTGCTGGAAGGGCCTTGCCATGCCAGCTTTGATATTAATTCCTTATTCCACAGCCCAAATTTAGAATGGGACAAGAGTCAGCTCTGATTGCCACATCATCTATCAGCTGGAAACTATGTTTGGGTCTAAGCTCCAGCCACTCTGCCTCTAAATATAGGTTGGTTTGTTGTTGATTTGAGTCTGCACTTCCCCAAGTTGCCTCTGACTGGCAAATAATGAAGCAGTTTGCTTTGTGAGGGCTCTGCTGCTGGCACCTCTTTGTGCCCAACGCTGCTTGGACACAAACCTGACAGCTTAGCAGGGGTTTCAGCTTCCCTGGGCAATGGAAAGAGCCCAAGTGCTCAGCTCCTGTTTCAGCTTCACACACTGCTGGCACTGGGTGACACAAATCAGGTCTGTGGGCACCACCCAAGCAGTCTGGGGCAGGGTTTAGCTGCTCTTGCCCTGACATGAGCCTGTGCAGCTTCTCCATGAAGGGGCTGCTCCCTTTAGTGCCTTGAGTGAAGCTCCCAGCCCACGCCGTGGTGCTGATGCCACTACTGGGATGGGCACTGGGGCACAGCTCCCTCACCCCCTTCTGAGGTGGAATAAACTTAACCACACACAGCATTGCTGTGAAAATAGACTAAGAAGGTCTGTCCATTGAAACCACATGAAAATACATTGATTTAATACAGTTTTTAAGCTTGGAAATGTCATGCTGACAGGCAGCTGTGTTTAACAGAACACAAGCTCAACTGGAAAGGAGAGCAAATTCCTCCACCAGCTCCTGATGCAGGGCACTGCCCAATCAACCCTCTCCCTATTCATCCTTCCTGGGGATGGAAACTAATCCAGGGAATGCTCCTCTGCATAATCTGAAACACACTGCTTTGCTTCTCTGGCTCCCTCCTCACCCTTTGCTTGCAGCAGTGTCCCACTGCTTTCACCCTCAACTTCAGGGGGCAAAGCCTTTGGGGCAGGCAGGGCAGGCATGTGATTCCACATGGACACAGACACCAAAAATTGAGCTGGACACAAAGCAATCCCTCCCTGTGAGATGCTGAGGGTCTGGCAGGGGGTGTCCAGAGAAGCTGGGGCTGTCCTGGATCCCTGGAAATGGGAGAGTGGAAGTTGTCCCTGCCCAAACCATTCCTCGAGTCTGATTTAGAGCAGGGAGGGTAAAACAGAGACAGCGAAGACCCAGCCCAGGCTGGGCACTCCACACAGGCTGAACTGCACCACTTCCTCCAAGGTGCAAAATTCAGATTTATTCGGCTGATTTCTTTCCACATCCATCATGAACATTCAAAGCTTTCCTCACATTTAGTCACCAAGTTCAAACTTTTATTTGCCATCTGGCAACAGACTGGGGCTTTACTGGGGGGAGGGGATAGGAAAGGGGCTTTTTTTCCTTTTTTTTTTTTCCTTTTTTTTTTTCATCTGTATTTGCTTTATGAGCTATGGCTAAAGCATCATTTACACATGGGGAACTGGATCAGGTTCTCTCAATTCATTCCATATGTTCACTTATGCTGTCAAAACATTTTTTTGATCTAATTAATCCGCACACGTCTCTCTGTTCATTTCCCCACTTTGGGCAGTTTCAGCATTTCTGGGGTACCTGGCTGAGATTGTCATAAAATCAACTTCTGCCTATACTTTGCTTTAGGGTTATTCCATCAAGAAAGCAAAACCATTTCCAATATTTCACTCTTCTTCATCTGTTTATTCTTTCCCTGTTTCTAACACTGGCTGAAGAGACCTTTCCTTTCCTTTTTCCTTTCCTTTTTCCTTTCCTTTTTCCTTTCCTCTTTCCTTTCCTTTCCTCTTTCCTCTTTCCTCTTTCCTTTCCTCTTTCCTTTCTTCTTTCCTCTTCCCCTTTTCCTTTCCCCTTTTTCCTTTCCCCTTTTTCCTTTCCCCTTTTTCCTTTTCTTTCCACCTCAAATATCTTTCAAATATATTCTTTGCCATGCTCCAGTGTCTACCTGAGGTTAATGAGAGAAATCCCTGCTGTGAGTTTTGATTTGGGAATATCTTTTATCTGCTTTATCTGATGTGTGGTTTACTATTAAAAGAAAAAAACCCTGTACCTCAGAAATATGCTTACATTTTACCTAATCTGGACTGCATTTGGGGAATTACCCTGGACAGGGGCTCATAAAAAAACAAGAGACCTCTAGAAAAAGCCTTTCACTACTGTAAGCCAGTAGAAGGTTGAGATGCTAAAACAGAGAGTAAAACTTCATTAAAATACAGAGAGAGCCTTTCAGTAACCATACAGATAACCCATGTCAAAAAAAATCATTTAAGAGATACAGAGGTATCCAATGAGCAGTGAACAGAGAATAAATCCTAGAAGAAATGAGAAATCTGTTGGGAGTTTGGCCTGGACTGCAGAGCACAGAAAAAGCAGCTGTCCATGGCACGAGGCATTTGGTTTCCTTGCCATGATTGCTACAGACAAGGGGTCAGCAACCTTTTCCAGCACACTGCTCCAGAAAGTGTTTTTCTTCCCCAAATTAAAGGCTAGCAGTGACTGGACTGAGTGAAGCTGAAGCAAAGCACTCTCATCATTGCAGGGGGGTGGACTGGATGACCTTTAAAGGTCTCTTCCAACCCAAATTATTCTATGATTCTGTGATCAGCTGATGATACTGTCCTGTTCTGTTAAACACTGAGCATCCTTTCTTCTCCAGATCTGAAAATCAGCCAGGGATGAGAAACTACTGCTCTCATTTGTCTTCTGCCACTAGAACTATCCTCCAAGAGTGCTCTTTCTAAAAAAAAAATTACTTTAAATGCTGATACATACTCCTAAACAATTTTATTTTGGGAAGGATTCCTTGAAAACCTGGGAAAACCAGTCAGTGGCCAAATGTGCTCCAACAGCAGCGAGGGAGAAGCTCAGCTTGAGCTGTGGAATTCCCATGGACACAGAATTGAGAGAGTTTTATAGGAGGAAACTGCAAAAGTCACACCAGAATAGGTGTTCTGCTCCCCTTGCTCCAAAACCTTTGGATTGTATCTCCTTTGGAGACCACTGGGGAATGGTAAATACAGTTCCCTTTAGCACTAAACTTCTCTGTCAGCAGGAATCTCTTTATGTGCTCAATGTCTGTGTACTGCAATCACATTTATTGCACAGAAAACCTGTAGGCATCAACTTGAACAAATTAATTTGGAATAAACTCTTCTTATTGGCAAATGTCAGGTTACCCTCATGACCACTCTGGCTGACATTTTTCTATACAAAACCAAACCCAAGGGCTATTTATTCCCACCTCCCCAGAGCCAGAAACAGCCTTTGATTACAGAAATATCCCATAACCTCTGTTACTGAGCAGATCCACACCTGTCACCCAGCACTGCCAGAAGGAGCTTTAAAGGTATCTCAGGCATCTTTTCCCTTAGCAGATGTTCTAAGAAAGCATTTGTATTCATTTGGCAAATAGAAAGAGAGCACATTTTATAATTGCCCAAAACAAAGGCTGGTTGTGTCTGCAAGCACCTCAGTTGGAATTAGAAGTGCATTTGCTGTGGGAGTGAGGCACCAGTGGCACCAGAGCTGGGCTGGTCACAACCTGAGATCCAACACAGCACCACCCTGAAAGCTGAGATCCCACAGGAAAAGCACCCAGGACAGTCTCCACCTTCCCAGCTCCAAGTTATGGCCAGGTGGGAAGCCTGGGGAGCTGGTTTATGAGCTCTCCTTTTTATCTCCAGGAAAGGCAAACAACACCAAATCCTTCCAGAGGGATGTCCTCACCCTACAACCCCCAGCCAGTGACCATTCCAACTTTTACTTTGTTATCCCATCCTATTTTCTCAGCTTTTTGAAAAGCCCCCAGTGAGCTGCACCTTGTGGCTCCTGCTTCCAAGCAAGCCTTGCCCCTTCAGCCCCTTCAGTGAGAAATTCCTCCCCCACTGCTCCTCAAGTGCTCATGGGGGGAAGCTCTTCCCAGCACACCTTCCATGACTGCAGTCCCTGGATTTATTGGCTCCTGAATTTTAACCTTGGACAAGTCACACAGGCCCCAAGGTCAGGTCAGTTGTTCAGAACATGGTGCTGGTAAGGCCAAGGGTGTGAATTTGATCCACATTTGGGGGCCCTTCTCTTAAGAGATGGACTTGATCATCCTTGTGGGTCCATCCAACTCAGAACATTCTGTGATCCTGTGAAGACTTCTGCACCTTAGTTCCTCACATATTCTAAGAGAATCACTAAAACCATGAGATCAATACCAAACACTCAGGAGGAAAATCTGGCCAATGTGGGACACAACTGAAGAAAAACCACTCTGTGCTTCACAATTCAGGTGATCCTAAGAACTGAACCAATTCCTGCTGCTGAAGATCTCTCCTTTTATTTAAAGACAGCAAGCTGGGAAAAGAGATGAATAGCAGAAGCCCAAATGGTTCATGGAGTTTTTCACTTACAGGTCACTGAGCAGAACCTCAGTGAGGTGAGTGAGTTTTGGGAGCCATAGTGAGATGCCAGCTTTTTATCGTGTCCTCTGCAAAGGGGATTTAATGGTTTCAAATTAATTTCTATTGTTTGCAGTTTTCCCAACATGAAATGCTCCACTCTCACAGCTCAGTCACTGATAACCCTTGCAAAGCCCCACAGGAGAAACTGCTGCCACCACCTGAACACTTCCCTTTAAAATGACTCTTGGAGAAGTGTCCTGAGTGTGAACTGAGGCTGGAGGAGCTCAAAGAGCCAGGGAGGGGGCACAGCCCTGCATGGAGAGCAGCAGTGCAGCTGCACTTTGTGTTCCTGACTGGAGCAGAACTGGGGAGAGGCACAGCCCAGCCCTGGGCTCGTCCTTTGCTCCTCACAGCAGCAGCTCCAGCAGGGAGGTGAGTGGTGCTGGCAGCACCACAGGCCTGCTCTCTGCAGAAAACACTTTCTGAAAGGAAAAAAAACCAAAACAGAAGAAGCAAAAATGAACAACTCTATCATTATCTGATGTGCTGAGATCTCGGCAGAGATCAGCTCAAAGATCCATATTGTTTACAGCAGCTGATGAGTCTCACAAGTGCTGAAGCTGTGCTCTCGCTTAAAGTGCTAACATATTTACAGTTTTCAGTCCTGTCCTTAGCACTTATCTGTCATTTCAAGATGAATGCTCCTTTTGTACAGTCTAATCACTTGCACGAACACTCCACTAGCTCAAAACTCCAGATTTGTTTCTCTTTTCCATTAGCAGCAACTCTGTACTTTGGAAATTGCTTGATGCAGCAAATCTGAAAAAAAAAAAAAAAAAACCCAAACAACCCAACCCCCCTAGTTTTTGTTCAAAGGTATTTCTTTGGCTGTGACGAGTCTAGAATGGGGGGGAAGATATTAAATTACTTTTATCAGATGCAAGTCTGAATTTTACTGCACACCTTTCTAAACACACTTATCCATTGTTCTGCTCTGGTTTGGTTATTGACACTGGAATAATTAGTGAAGATCTATATAAGATCAGGCAGGATCAGCAACATATCTAACTAAACCCTTGATATGAAGCTATTTTTTCATGCTCACCAATCTTTTCTCTATCCATAATATTTCAAACATTTGGTAGGATCCCATCCTGCCCCCTCCTCTCCCAACTAACAGTAGGAGTATGTGCAATTAAAAGCTGTCAGTCATTCTGGTTTTACAGGAATAAAGGAATGGGGGTCATTCTACAACTCAGTAACTTAATTTAAAAAAATGCAACCCAGGCATGCAAGAAAAAGGATACAGTTCTAAGGAGGAGGTCTTACCCTGCTGGATGTTTTACATTACTCTCATTGGGTTACTGGTCTGTCACAAATCAGTTTCAGATGCACCTCAGAAAATGCTTGATGCATCTGTTGTTTCTGCTAATACTGGTCCCAGTGCAGTCAAAAAAGGGCAATATCTGATTTTCAGAAATCTCCAGAAATGTCTGCAAGTGCAGTTTAGAAGGGTCCTGAGCAAAAAGAGCTCCACAGTTATGTGTTGGGCACAATGTTGGATACCCAAAGCTTCAGGCTGGGAATGAAAATGCTGATCTGGAGTTGGCCTCTGCTGTTCCTTACAAATTGCCAATCCAAACCCTGAGTGAATTTGTGCCTTAAAGGATGTGGTCTCCCATTCCTGCCCAAATATTCTCTAAAAACAAGAATTCTGCACATGAAGTGCATTTTTGTGCAGATGTACAACACAATCTTTAAATGTTCTGAATTCTGTAAATACTAAAACTTGATATTAACATCAGAGTTTTAACCATGCCACAGTGTATAAGCCATCTTCCATATTATATACACAGCAATGAGAATTAATAAACTGCAGTTCTAAGGCAAGATTTTGAAGCCAAAAGATGTTCCAATTATGTGTAACTGTGTTGTCAATCTACAGCCTTTCCATTTTGACTTATTTTAACCCACCACAGCAACACTTTTAGCATCACCATAGATTTTCTTTGCACTTTTTGTTCTATCACTTTAATACAACAGTAAACCCCACCTCTGAGGAAAGCAAACATCACTAGATCTGCTTTACAAGTCAGGAGGATGAAGAACAAAGTGACACAACTTGGTCAAAGTCACAAAGTCAGTGGCTGGGGTGGGAATAAAGTCTGTGTACTCTACCTCTCAAGTTAGGTAACACAGACTGTTTTCTCATTGCGAAATTCTGCTTTTATTTGTACTCAGAAGAACTTGGTGCTGCAGTAGTTTGTGTCAATTTGAACTAGCACAGAGTACCTGCCATTACCAGGCTGTTTGTAAGAACTACTTTGGCAAACACTGAATTTTTCCTGTGTCCTTAGGAAATACTACACTACATTTTACAGGGTATTTGGAAAGCCAGGCATCACTCCTTATCTCCAGGACATGAAACAAGCCCAGGATTTGAAGTTTCCAACAGCTCTGGACATCCATATCTGTTCATACTTAAGGAATTACAATAGGAGCAGGGATGCTGATAAATCAAGAAAAGCCCTTTTTCCTTAACCCTTCCTGGTAGCACTGCAGAAAAATCCACCATGGGTGGAATATGAGCAAAAATCTCTCCAGCCCTAAATGCTACTGCTGTGTTGCATCCATCCAAGATGGAAGATAGCTGCGAGATTTTCCAGATTTCTGAAGGCAGAATCCAAAAGATGGCAAATACCATCATTTGGAGAAATTTAGACAATTACAAAACATCTTTAAAAAGAGTGCATGGGAGAAAATTGGGCAGGGGAGCAGGAAGGCAGTGGAATGACACTGGTGTGAGAGATGCTGTGTAATTAGCCACTAGAGGGAACAAGAGTCATGCTCTTAATTAAGGTGCAGCCTCTTTTAGCAAGGGGGCTCTGAGGGTTATCCTTGCCCAGCAAAGGTGGATGGAGAGGGGCTGAAGCCTTTCCCTGTGAACTCTGGAGTGGGACAAAGCTTTTCTCTCCTTAGTCTATGTTTCATTCTCCACTTTCAGGTTTCTCTAGGCCTTGGTGTAAGCAGGGAACAAGACTTCAAGAATTCATACACCTTTCACTTCTGCTACCTGCAATTAACTATTTTTTGCACCTGGTAAAAATGTTCAAACAAAAACCTGGGATCAGAAGAGATGAGACAAATGAGAGAATGAAAAAATAAGAAAAATGGTAAAGGAGAAAAATTTGTATTTTGCAACACTTTGGTGTTGGCTCTTTTGAAGGAGAAGGGAAGAAAAATGACATTCACGTCATTGCAAATGGTGTGAGAAATGTGGAGTGATGCTCTGCTGGCATCAACAGATCAGGACAGTGCCTGGGAGGGATGGAAGTTCCTGCACCCCCTCCTGCTGCTGACCTGACTGGAGCTGCAGGAGAAAAATGAATGAGGTGAAAAGCAAAGTCCCTCTTTCCCTCTGCTGCTGCTGCTGAAGGGCACAGACCTATCCCACAGCACAGCAAGGACAGAATCACAGACAAACAATCTTTTTATTACCATAAAAATAACAAATAAGTAACAGTTACAGCCTGTAAACATCAGACTCAAATTAAATAGAGTTCTAAGTGGTACAGTGTAAGTGGAAGCAGGATCCCACTCCTATTAGAGCCGGCTCAGCCTAAGGAGTATCAGATGTTACCAGAGCCTTAGAAGGCCTGGGACATAAACTGTGTGTGTAAGAGAAAAAGAAGTCAAATGACTCATGACAGAGTTTGGTTTAATATAAATGACTTCTTCTGGCTCTCTGCTTTCAAAGCCTTGCCATGCTCAGATCCTGAACAGCTAACCTGGGCAGCTGGCTCCCCCAGCCCTGTCCTTCAGTTTGTGTATAAAATGTTGGCATTTACAAACTCCTATTCCTCTGGCTGAGGAAGGACAGTTTATTTTAGCCCTGTGATCAGTGGCATCATAAATCTCCCCTCTTGCAGTCCAAGAACACTGGCACAGCCCAGGCAGTGCCCATAAAACAGAGGGCATGCCATGGGGCTTTACTGAAATCCTGCAGGCCTTGAGAGGGGACCCGAGGTGAGGGATCAGCACTGACTGAGCCACAAACCATCCCAGACTCTTGGATTTTCATTATGTGAGGAAGTGGGTAAGGGAATGAGATGTGGGAAGAGTTGGGAAGAGAAGGGAGAAGGGAGAAGGGAGAAGAGGGAAAAGAGAAGAGAGAAGTGAGAAGAGAGAAGAGAGAAGAGAGAAGAGAGAAGAGAGAAGAGAGAAGAGAGAAAAGAGAGAAGAGAGAAGAGAGAAGAGAGAAGACTAAGAGATGGGAAAAGAGAAAGGAAAAGATACTAAACAAAAGAGAGGCACAAATGAGAGGCAAAAATACAAGAGGAAAGAATAAACAACATCAGAGTGGGAGCAGGGAGAAGGAGATGGTGGCTATTTGGGGTTTAGTGCTGAAAGAGAAAAGCCCATTTCCCATCTTTATTCTCTTTCCATGCCTGGCTCTCCTCTGGGATGAGTGGAACATCCATATCCAGAAAGCCACAGGTTTGGCATTTTGTGTCTTACAGCAAATGTGCTGAATATCTACAGGGGCAAAGTTATACAAAGCAAATTTAAAAAGTGAATCTTGCTTAGTCTCCCTTCCATGCAATGCAAGAATCATCCCTTAGATGGGACTATTGCAGAATTAAACGACCTTGCAACCACAACCAGTAAATAATGACTAATGTGCTTGTATGCTCAAAGCTTTTATGCCAACCAGTCCAGGAACGTGAGGAGAGCTCATCACAAAAAGGCTCCATTTATCAGAAGGGTTTCACACAGCTTAGCATCTTCAGGGCCATTACTCACCTCCCACACCTCAGCTAAGTGCCAGCTCCCAACCCAGAGCCTAACACACATCCCATTTATCTGCTGAAGACACACGAGCTGCTTCCCTCAGTCTGATCTAAAGCTACAGCACCCAACACCTGAACTCCTTAAAGTTAACAGAAATGGATGATTTCACAACATACAGGGAAGACAGAGGAAAATTAAGTCTTACCAGACATTTTGAAGGCCACAAGGCTCAGCAGTGTTTTGCTGAATACAGCCCAGGTGTTTGTGCTACAGGACTGGGCAATGAAGGCACCTTTCAAAGGTGAGGTGTTGCCACCATCCACCCCATGGTTTTGGGAAGGAGAGGTTGGGATGGATGATACTACAGCCCTCCCGTTCATGCCTGTCAGGCAGAGACTCTTCAAAGGAAAAACTATTGATCAGGAGTTGGTTTATTTTCCAGAGTGCTCTTCCTTAAGGGGTTCCCTGTGCTTCCCAAGCTCCCAAAGAAGTATCCTGGTCAGATCTAACCAGCTCTCATTAATGAGGAGTCCATTGCCACATCACTTTTCTCTGTTCCTCAGCCAAAAATTGTGCTCCCCCCAGAGCTCCCACACTCCTGCCCAAAAGCTCTACCTGGCAAAGGACTCTCTGGGAGCTGTGTGGCAAACAGCAGGTGCTCACACAAACAGGCCCTGCAGGGGTCAGGGGTATTTCTGTCCTGAGGTTAGTGATGCTCAGAGGAATGCAGCTCCCAGAATGCTGCACATTGAGAACATGCCCCATAAATCAGCCCTGAGACAACAACACAACTCGCTTTTGCTGTGCACTTATAAGGCACAGCAAGAAGTGGGCACAGCAGCTCTCCCTGTTTGTGCTCTTCCAGCGTTTTTCAAGCCTAACCTGGAGGAAGATCTTTGTGCAAAAATCTGCAAGTCAGGCTTTTCCATGCCCACTTGGTGGTCAGCCTTTCTGCCTTTATTTCCCTCAAGAGTGACAATTATGGTCTTGCTACTCATTACGTGGACACGTGTCCCAGTAAAAACAAAACAGAGCCACAAAGGAATTTCATATGGATTCTCTGTATTTCACTGCCTAGCTTCAAATTGTCCCTCAGAAATTTTAAGTACAGGACATGTGAAAAGTTGTTTCAAAACAAGAAGGAAAGGGTTGGGAATGGTTGTTATATGTTGGTATCTAAGAAACCAAGGAAACAAGAACATATGATTGAACAAAGAAAAGAGAATGAGAATTGGACTCCAATTCTGAGGAAGGACAACATGTTGAAAAAGCAGCTGCCTTCTAATAAATGGGATCTCTCAGCATTTCAGATCCATAGTTATATGAAAGGGAAAAAAGAAAAATGTCTTTACTGTTAGGCACAATAAAATGTATTGGACACTCTGAGATAGTAAACAGTCTTGTTAAACTATACACAGAGAGAAAATGTTAAGAAACAAACCCCTTTAGACATCTTTAGGAGCAAGGATAACATAGCATATGTAAAACATAAAACTTTTTCAAATATAGGGTAGCAAAGGTATGTCCTGGTGGTCTGAACTAATGGCACCAAATCCCACAACTAAGAGATCATAATGTCCTTCACAAACTTCAGTGTGAAAAACATTCAAGCATTTCAGACAGTGCTGTGACTCCTCATGCTCGTGCTTGGCCACGCAACAGTCTGATCCCTGTGCTGACAGAGCAGAGTGCAAATCCCAGATGGAAAATTAATCTCACAATGTAGCCAGATTGAGTTTCCAACTCTCCAGAGCATAACTTGAAGGTTGTTCTGCTCAGCTACTGAAGAGGTGAGGGCAAAGAGACTTTAACTTGTTTGACATCCCAAACATCATTTAAGCAAGACATGCTGTGAAAGGACCTTCTTGGCTACTGACAGTTACAAAGATCCATGGTACCCTCCTTTGTCCTCATCCTTCCTATAAAATATTGCTATCACACTTTTCCCTGCTTAAATGGCCTGGACAGAAGGGGAGACCAAGGTCCAAATGACTTCAGCTGTGTCTCTGAGCACACGGATAAACTTGGTCCTTAAAATAGAAAGGAGAAGGATCACAGTACACTTTTAAGAAAGTATCTGTCTGCTATAGACACATTTATGGTTTCCTCATATTTATGGTTTTCCTCAAGAAAAGACAGGGTCAGCAAGCTGGAAAAACTGTAAGGTTGTGATAATATTAAACTTCTACAAGCTGATCTTAATCTTATTCTTCTTGAAAAAAAAAAAGTTAAGTAATTGTACATCTCCTTAGACAAACTCCACTGTGGTCACTTCATGGTTTGTTACAAAAATACACAGCAGCAGAACTATTAACTAACTGAACTATTCCAGGCAGCACTTTTTCTCCTGCTTGCCAGGTCCTGGGCTTACTGACAGATGAGAAAAACACCATTGGTTTAATAAGAGTCTCAACTTGTGCAGATTAACAAAATACTACATCTTATTATTCTTTGCCAGCATCAGCTGATGAGAGATTTTAAAAAGCTGAAAGACATGACAGTGTAAGTGTTAATCCTAAAGGGAGAGGAGGTTATATTCACATCCATGTGGTTGTTCCTAACACAGTAATTCAGGGTGTGAAGGATCCAGAATTTGGGAGAAGTCAGTGGAGCTGTGCCACTGTGCAAAGCCAGCTACACCTTCAGCATAAAAACAGATTTAATAGATTTCTTTTGTCATGCTTCCCTCCAAGAGGTCTTCATTACCTTTTCAGTCCATCCTTGTAAATGTGAAAAATAGCTAATAAAATCTTTATCACCAGTCTCAGCCAGAATTAATAAACAGGGAAGTCACACTGCTATCCCGACACATGGTGCCCCATCTCCCTCCTGCAATGCCCAAATGAAAGGCCATGTTTTATTTCATTAGTGCTATTTCATGCTTATTTCTGCTTTCAAAGGCCACATCCCTAAGCACTGGCCTGCTGAGTTGCTGCCTCCAGTGTTGGAAGAGCTGTGCCAAACACTCAGCTCCTGTAAATGGGAGCTCCAGTTGATGCCTCACACGGACTCACTGCAGCTGCTTCTCCCTGTCATTAAAGAGTTACTGGGAAATTCCAAATGTAACATTTGTGTGCTGTGTGACATTTCAAATGCAGCAGGCTGAGCCTCCACAAAAAGGACAGCACTTCACAAAAGACACAGCCTTTGTATCCCATCACCTGTGGCATCCACAAGCAGTTCCTGAAGGAGCAATGACACAAACTGACTGCAAGAGCTCCAAGCACCTTCATCATCTGAGATGTGTCATCTCCCAGGGAACTGTGTCACATTCCTGTTTGGGCTCTGACCCAGTGCAGTTCTCCAGCACGTGGGCCTGTCTCCTGCCTGTCTCCTGCTCAGCTTCTTGCCCACTTGAAAGCCAGAGGATGCACCCCAGTGCTTGACTGGGCTGCGGCACTGGAGTAAACTGGTGTCCCTCCTCTGAAATCCTGGAGCAACACTGATCTGCTTTAACTGGGAATGCTGCATGAGAATTGTGGACTAAGATCATCCGTCACTGCAGCAGCTACATGACCTGCTATGACAAACTCTGACATCTACTTAGACAAGTTTTTACCTGTAATAATTTCAAGTGATCTAAACCAAAAACAAATCATCTGCTGTGACAATGAGCTAAACACTACTGCACAGCATGTACTGAGCTGATAATACATCAAATGTATGACAACATATAGCAGCAGACATTGCACTCCCCCAAGAACATTTCACAGCAGCAGAATTATTTCTCTCCACTCCAGTATAAAAGGCAGCCAGCAGGATGATATCAAATGATGGCAGCTCTGTTTCTCATAAAAGGACCTCGGGGACTGCAAGGAGTTTTGTGTATCTGCACTTCAGCAGCACAGCAATGTGGAAATGTTAAAGTTAGTAAAGCAAACAGACCTCAAATGAGAAGGGCAACAGATGTCAAGCAGTATCACATGTCAGTAAACAGCAACAAGGCACAGGCTACCTTTCTAAGCACTTTTGTGAAAGCATCTTGCACACTACATCCACATCTCAGCTGTGGGATCCCTGTGCTGGTGTTTGTGTGTGTGAGTTAACTCCCACCAAGAGAGGAACTCCAGCCACATGGAAATGCTGTCCACTGAGGCAGCTGAAAGAAAGTAGAAAGGTTTCTATATATTTATTGTGGCTTGGAAAGTGAAAAAAAGTCACACTCTCAAACTGATTGAAAGCTCATTTTGTGCTTGGCAGAGACAAACCAGCATTTATACTCCTCAGCTTTAATACAGAAGGATCATCCTTAGGACAAAGGAGTAGTAGTGATTCATCTGCTTTTTACCCTCACTGCAAAGGCTTCTGACACTAAGGCCAAAATATGCTAACTAAAAAGGCACTCTTTGTACCATAAACACTAGGCCACAAGGAACTGGACAGTGGCCATCAAATCACTGCCTTTTTATTTCTCTCTCTCATCTATATTTCTCTCAAGATTTCTGGTAAGGAGGCAGCTGACTCTATACAAAAGCCAGAGGCATTGCCAGTATCTTGGTGGTTTCATGCATGCCATATTGAATCTAACTTTATTACACAAGGAAAAAAAAAACCATTCTCAACTAGGGAAAGCCATATTTCAGTGTCAAAACACCAAGGAAAGAGGTAAAGGGATAGAGTTTTACTGCCAAGTTGCTGCCCAGGTTTGGTTAGATGTAAATATTCTCCACAGGGATTGAACATCTCACATGAAATAGTTTGGTTCTCAAAGTCTCTCAGAAGAAGAGCCCACACCAACCTGTGCCTGCCTAGGAGAGCTTTTTGCTTTTTGCCCAAGGATGGTCTCCACCAAACCTTGGGCTCAGACTCTGTATGCCCAGATTTGGAGCTCTTGAAGAAAAGGAAGGCAAGGTCACACCACCCTCACACACTCCTTGTGTACATCTTGAAGATGCCTAAGAAAAACCATCTCCTTCCCCTGCCTTTCCAAAATCCTCTGATCAAGGGAGTGGGAGAAAAAAAACAACGTGGCAGGAAGGCCTTCGCTAAAAGGTGCATTAATTAGGTAGGGCAAGCCAACAAAATGATTAATTTGCTGTTCTCTTTCAATATTATGTTTACACAAGTTGATTATAGCACTTAATTACTAATTCACCCTGCTCAAAAATGAGAGTGCTTTACATTTTTAATGAGATGAGGGAAGGCAGCATTCCTGAACTTAACAGAGAGAAGTCATTTTATTTCCTCTTTTGATTTCCCAAGTTATTACCATTTCTAAGGAAAAATTTATCCCTTCCCTGATCTTCCACTCAGTCCCTGCTTTTGAAAATATGGAAATCATGGGATGCTTGCATGAATTTCAATCCATGGCCTGACAGGTGATGCTTTGGAAGAGGAATACAGGATCAACTGCAGTGCATCCTCTGAAATAAGTGGAACAAAATTACTCCAGAAATGGCCTGATCAGAAATGGCCCAACCCCCTCCAGTTCTGTCAGCACAAAAGTTGAATATGTCCCAGTCCTATTTATGGGTGCTGTTATGAAAATGTTGTCTCTTCCCCACTGCCAGTTGGTGCATTACCAAGGCTGTGGATTAAATGTACTCAGGAACTTCTTTACATTCTCGACTGTCTGTAACACTTTAATTGTTACAAGGCAAACACTCCATGTATCCTATGCTCTTCCTGGCTGATCTTTATAAAACTTGTGCTATCTGTGGGGTTTGTTATTTGATTTTTCCCTCTGTGTTCTGCCACCCAACATCACCCTGAGACAACTGAGATGAGATGTCCATTAATGAAGCAAAACCCAGCAGTGCACAGACAAAACCCTTCCAGGCTCTGTTAATACAGAGTTGTGAGTGAATTTCTTCCCTGCACCACCTTTTCTTCAACTCCCACCTGCAATAAATCCCCAGGGCTGGGCCCAGGGGTCCTTCACCTGCTGCTGCTAAAGAATTCAGCTAATCCCCAGGAGATAATTACCTAACACCTCTTCTCTGGAATCCAGCTCATTTTCACACACCTCTGGCCTGCTTTATAGAACAATGAAATAGCTTTTTCCTATCTTTTTGCAAAATATACCATCAACTTGCTTAATAACCAAACCCAATGAAGGAAAGACTAAACCTCCCTTAAAAGTCCACTGGATGCCTGAAAAATCTTGTAGTCATGTAGATTCTAAATTCTAGCTCAGTGTTTCACACCAAAAATGTTCAGAGAAAGCTGATTGCAGAGAGTTACCAACAAAATGCATTCCAGAAAATCAGAGTTTCTTCTCTCCTGTGCTGGCCAGTAACAATGCCCCATGTGAATGCAGCATATCCAAAATAAATCTGGTAATCTGATTCCATACAGGTAATTTTATTAATTGCTTTAATATGCAATTAAGGAATAGTCAGTGGGCTGCAGGGTTTTATAAGGCAATAATCCTGTTCCCTGGTGTACAGCTTTGTCCCAAAGAGTGGGCTATCCAAAAAAAAAAAAATTAGCTGGATGACTGCCAAATCAAACAGCACCTTCTTCCCATTTTCAATTATGTACGAGTGAGGCAGAGTAATGAGGATATACTGGAAACTTTGACATTTATTTATTGAACATTTTTACTGAGAAGGAATTGCTGGCTGGCTAAACCGGAAACTATATTTTTACTATAGAAACAATCCCACAGAAAAGCAGGATCCTGCTGCTCAGCATGAAAGGAATGGCTAGAACCAATAAATTGACCCATCTAAGCCAGCAATGTTAAGGGTATTTCATTCAATACAGCATGTATTTCAAAAATCCAAAGCTCAAAAATACAGTCTCTATTTCAAAAATCCTTACTCCACACTGTTTTACCCAGCGCTGTCTGCTGGGGCCCAGCCACAAAACTACTCAGAGAAAAAGTGTGTAGCATTTGTAGGGGGAAATTAAAAGATAAAGCAAGAAGAAATTCAGATGATTTTCTCCCCTTTCTGGATTTTCTAGAGACTACATAACGAAGAGATGAAGTGGGGAAGAACTCACCACACTGTCTTTTTTTTTCTTTTTGGATAGACCAATTGTTTTACCACAGAGGAGAAAAATGCAGGGAGAGTAAATGAAGAGGAAAATAGGGAAGTCAACATTCTTTGAAGCAACAACATATGGTGACCAGGCCTGGGAGATGGAGGTTATAAATCTTCCCTTGATAGAATTACCTAAAGATGAAATTGCAGCTTCAAGGGGCTTGAACTTTTCAATCCACACCAGGAGCTTGCAAATTAACCTGTTTGGCCACAGCTTTTGCATTAACCTTCATTTCCAAGGCTTCTCTGTAAAGGCCCAGCATATTGAGAATTTTGGTGCTAACACAGATGTGATCAGTGGAAAGCATGAAAAACTTTGCACAAATCACTTGAAATACGAAGAAAAATACATGAAGATTAAGAATTGGAACAAAATGCTGAATTGTTCAAAGAGTTGCAGTATGGGAAGGGAGAAGAGACAGGAGGCACATTGCTGCTTGTTTCTTTTTGAGAATAAACTTATTTAGGGTTACCAAAGGATGAAGTAAAGCTCTTTGGTGTTCCATCCACCATGACCCACGGCCCAAGCCAGGTGAGGGTGAAGCTCCTGCTGTCCCATGTGTGGGGAGTGACTGCCTGTCCTGGTAAAAATCTCTGAAGCAGCTTCCCCTTCTCAAACCTCAGAGTTGGGGCACCACAGGACTCAGCACAGGACTGACAGGAGCATGAGAGCACAGCAACCACCACTGCCCCAGGAAACACCACCCAATTCCAACACATTTCTTACCTGGTCAGTGAAATAAAGCCTAACTCAGACTACTCCACAAGGTTGGCTCTTCCCTAGGTGACCACCTTGTCTCTCCTCTGCTCAAAAGGATGTGCTGGGAGATTTTGAGGATCTTGCCTTTGTCTTTGTTCTTGCTGCTGTGACCTGGCTGCCCCATGCCCCAAATACCTGCAGGATGCACATCCCATCAAATTCAGCATCCCTGGTGGGCAGCAGCCAGAGCTCTGCTCAGCAGAGCCTGCTAAAGATGGACTAAGATTAGCAGAAGTGAATTGGAGGGATCCAGATTTGGGTGCTACTTCCAAGCTGTGCTAAAACTGCTTGAGTTTTAGAAAGTGGAGAATAGCCAACCCATAAAAACCAGGGAGCTTTTAAAGGTTTTGATCCTGACATTGAGTGGAAATGTCCAAAAAATTGTTCTGAGAAATGTGACCAGTGATTGGGAAAAATACAGTAAAAAATCCCCTTCAAAAACCACAGACATAAGGAGAGAGGTTATTGTAAAAAACCCACAGTTCTCTCCTTTACTATTACACTGAGAAAACAAAGAGCTTTGGAAAGCACAGTAATTAAGCACAAACCATCTATTAGAGGAGAGGTAATAACTTGGATTTGCGAAGTCTACAAAGATGCTGAATGTTTGCAGCAGCACCTCTAAGAAAGGGTTGTTTTGGAAGATGTGTTACAAAAATAAAAGTCAGAGAGGTTATTGAACTGCAGTGGTTGATACACATTTACATTTCCCTGACCCTAAAAGAAATGTATTCAGTTTCTACTTTGTGATCTCATGTAGCTAAATTATTTTAAAAGTATTCACGCCTGTTCTGACATTACTGGATATTATTCTGAAATCTTTTTATATATAAGGGTGGGGTTAAAAACTAAAGGTAAGTGGATACACAAAAATTGTATAAAACACGACACAGAAAAGTTCACAGCCTTAGGTTTTTCTCATGTTGATAAAAACACTTAGCAAAATCAGTTTTGAGATGTTCAGTTATTGTACAGTAGTGGAAAACATCCTTGACTTGGAATGAAATATATGTTTGAAGGCAGAAGATTTACAGAAGAGTAAGAATTAAATATGAAGTCCTGTCACCAGAAGTTGCTACTGAAATTACATTTATCAAAAAAAGATCTCCTTACAAGCCCCAGAATTATTACACACAGTTGTTATGATGATGTTGCACTGTATTTGTTGCAGTGGGATTCATTTTAATGTTAACATTCTTATGAAAGGAAACTGCTCCTCCTGCTAACCTACAGAGCACTGGAGAATATTCCCACTTGGAGAGGTGCCAAGCACAGCCCAGCTCCTTGGATTATGTTGAGCTGTTTACTGATTCCAGTGGAACTGCACCAATTTACCTAGGTCAAGGAGCTGACCTCCCTATTCACAAAATATCTCCAGATAAGCTTTTGTGCAAAATTTTATCTACAGATTTCTGTGCCTGATGTTAGAAAGAAAAATGCAACAAATGTATTAGGGACCATTCTGATAGATCATTTTGTCCAATTGTGCAGCAGAGGAGAGGACACATGGGATTGCCAGGTGGGAACACAGGCATGGTTTGGGACAGTCAGACCCTTCTTGGGGTTTCTGATGCCACTGTTGTTTTATAAATGCAGCTAAGCCATGCTTTGACTGAACCACTAAAAATAAAAGCCTCTCTGCTACTTTTTCAGCTGTTAATGGACTGAAATAACATGAATGAACATGAAGTTCCATCCTCATTATTAACTCTGCACTCACTGGGGCCAAGACAAGGGCTAAGATGTGTTATTTCTTACTACATAAATAATGCTGTGTTGCTTCTTATATTTAACATTCCTCAAGATGAAGGAAGGAAAGCAGGACAAATGTAACTGAGATGAAGGTGTGACCTTCCTGCAGCATCAGAGCCTGGCCAAATTCCCTGTTTTGTCTGTAAAATTACATGGGCTAACTTCACACACAGCAGCTTCTAAGCATGACCCCACAGTCCAAAGACAAATGAATCCTCAACACATCTAAATAATATCTGGAGTTAAACAGAGGTGGAGAGAAAGCAATGCTGGATCTTTTCTGGTTGTGCAGAAGGGACAAACTTTTCCACTTGGTGCCAGAAGTCAAGGTGTAAAGCACATTAAAACTGAATTAGAAAATGACATAAAAATCAGGTGCTGCATACCTGGATAGATGCAAAATCCCCAGAAGCACAAGCTCCAAGAATAGCAGCACCCACCAGAACAGACTCCACTTCTTTGGACAGCACGACAGGTTTGCCTGCAGAGGGAAGAGCCAGGCCTCTGTTAGGGAACAAAGCAGCACCAGCAAATCCACAAATAATTGAAACCCAAAAAGACAAACAAAAAAGGAATCAAAAAGGCCTTGAAAATCATTATTCAAAACCCCATTCACAGCTACATCCTGTTGTGGGTTAATATAAATCTCTCTGCTCTGTGGTTCCAGGCTCCAAGAAAAGTGCAGCATTTAAATAAAATCATTTTAGCAAAGTATTAATGCAGAACATAAAGCACATTAAAAAAAACAACCCCCCAGATCTTTGGCACTGGCTGTTTATCTCACTCAAAGGGCCTGGTATAAACCTGTTACCCACACCCTCCAAACCCACGTGCCCATTAAAAGCTGACCTGGAGGGGAAAACGAGGCGGTCTCCTCTTTGTTTCTTTTGCAACAAACAAAAAAAGATTGTTTGTGTTTGGTTTTGAACATACAGCCAACAAAGCCAGCCTGGTTTTGCTGGAAGCCATGAAAACATGAGTAGTAAGCTTTCTCAAGCTATGTATGAAATAATAAGAGAAACCTTGTCTTCCAAATTGTGCAAGAAACTCGAAAACAAAATTAAAACACTGGAAAAACAAGTAAACAATACATTCTAAAGCAGAATTAAATATTAGTGTTTCATCACCCATGGGTACTATTGAGAACATACTTTCCCTCATGCAGAATTTTCTGAGACCTGTTTCACTACTGTAAAGAAAAGCAGGAACAGGCTAAAAAAACCAAACAAAAATTAGCCTGCTGTCTTAATTCCCCTGAAAAATCTAAACCAAGAGCATAAATCAAAATACTTTTCTAGCTGCACTTCAGATGCTTATCCTCACTAAGCCGAAAAATTTAATATTCCTGCAGTATTTGGCATGTGTCTGCCTTTCCAGCACTGACATAATGTCATTCAGGGAATGATGATGCAAACACAGGGGTGGGAGCAGGGATTCCTGCTCACAACAGTCTCCACCATATCATGCCCCAAAAAATGCTCCTGAGAGCCAGCTGGGAGATGAGGAGGAGCTGAAATTTGGGTGAGGCCCTAAAATCAGCCATGAACAACTCCTAGAAAGGGAAGAGGCATAATGCACACTTTCAAAATGAAATTATTAATGTAAAAAGCAATTACTGACACGAAGCAAATCCACCTCACACCAGGCATTCAGATACTCATGCAAAGCTTGCCCTGTCACCTCCAGAACACAGCTCGGGAACAGCAGATCTGCAGCTCAAACTCAGAGCTCCAGGGCTCTTTGCCAGGCGTCAGTGAGCAATTTTCAGCCTGCTCTAAAATTTACTGCCCATTTCCCCCATGGTCAGAATGAATACGGAATTCTTACCAGGCAAACAAAAAGATCAAGATACTTTTTAAGTGGCCTGTGGAATTATCTATTGGATGTCTGCGTGGCTGAGTCATGGGCATTTGTTGCTAACAATAATATATTCAGATTTTTTTCTTTTCAGGAAAGAATGGGGGATTGATCCTGGAATGTTAGTTATTTTATCTGATAGGCTCTAATGAGTTCAACATAACCAAGAGCATTTCAGTCAGATGAACTCTGACATCCCTTGTCAGTCACTGATTTTACAAATGGGGGAGAACTCCAGACTGCAAAAAGGCCTTTTTGTACTGAATTGTACTTGGCCATTAGTTACAGTCAAAGAACTTGTGATTACATTTTAATCAGAATACCTTTTCACAGATTTTTCTTTTACACATCATGACCCAGCAGCCCAACCCTACACGTAGCTGAAATTCACCTAAAATATGTGAGTTTTTGAAGGGAAGGCATGGACTTAAATTCATTTTTCACAAAGCATCACTTTGATTACAATATATTTGGTGAATTTTAAGGTCAACAAGCATTATGGCTTTGCTTGTCCATCAGGGTTATAAAGTGTGGTTTGATCTTAGGGGAAGTCAGATCTCCAGACAAACACCCCAAATTCAGGCCTTAAACTTCATTTATGACAGCTTAACTGATCTTAATTTGAAATAAACCCAAAACACACATCCCTCAGTGTTTCTCTGAAGTCCTTTACACTACACTTTGTTATTTTTTCCACATTTTTTGAAGTCTATTTAACTGACTTGCAGGTGTGCAGAGATGTCCAACACACACACTGAAGGGAGACCAAAAATGCAAGGGAGGCCTGAGAGCTCCTCTTGTAGTGAAACACTCAGGGCCTTCAACCCACCAGGAATTCTGCAAAACCAAGTGCAACACCTTGAAGGAGCAAGGCTCTGGATGGTGTCCCTTAAACCACATCCGTGACACAGGCATGGAAGCAATTCAGGAAAGAATTGTTCCATGGGATGGACACAATGCCCAGAACGAGAAGGAATTGTCACAAATCAAACAGGATGAAGCCAATAGAAGGAACATTTCATTGCACACTTTTCTGGCCATGTAGTAAAATACATTCTTTATGTAAAGAAACTCTTAATTTTTCCAAAGATAAAGTATTTAGACACCTAAAAAAAAGGTATTTCCACTCCTTTCCATGCATTTCCCCAAGCTCACCAGTAATGTCAGCGTGCATCTGCACGAAGAGAGGGTTCTTGCTCAGCCCACCACAGAGGAACAGGGTGCTGATGTCATGTCCTGCAGCCTGCATCACCTCCAAAATATGTCTTGTTCCTAACTTCAAACAGGGGGAAAAAACAGAACCAGATGAGCACAGGAGAGCAGCCACAGGAGCAGAAATACACCTGCATGGCAAAGACATCCCCACCAAACCTTCTCTTTGTACAGGATCTGAAAATCCAGCTCAGTAAAGAGGTTCCAGTTCTGGAGCCAAGCAGCAAAACAGAACAAAAAGAGAACAGCAAATAAAAAGCTGTTTTCTGTCTTTTCAGCAAAAATGAAAACCTGAAGAATTCTGTATTGGCTGAACTATTTCTTTTGGCCTTTGCCCTATGCAAAATAAAATGTTCTACTTCATGGCTGGATTAATTGAAACATCTTGAATGCAGGCATATTTTAAACTTTTCATTTACAGTCTCCATTCTGAGAAACTCAAATCAGAATGGCAGAAGCAAATGCTTTGCCATTAAAGAAAAATCTTTTTGTTTGCTTTGCTTCCCTCCTCACTGAAGTCAACCTTTGCAATATTTCCCTCTTGCAAGAATATTTTCCATTTCTTTGACAAACCATTTGACCAAAAATAATTCCCAGCTCTTTATAATACCTTGGAAGTTAAGCTTGAAGCTCAGGCCTGACAAAATGCCCGATTCAAGGCAAAATGTTTCCCAGGCTGACTCTTGGTAGGCAGATTCCCCACAAAACACAACCTGGTCAGGGTTTTCATAAATTGTCATTGAAATTTTCCTTAGGCCATGCTGCAGTTCATTAAGAGGGCTGCAGCTGCAACAAACCCCTCTTCAAATAAAAGCTACTGAAAATTGAACTTGCAGGTTCCACCAGGCTGGAGACATCCACAGTGAATGCCCAGCACTATTCTGGACAGGCCTTCAAATGTATTTTGATTTTCAGACAAGCAGTTCAGAGGAACTTAGCAGCCCCAGCTGATTAAATCCATTGCTTCCCTATTGACACAGAGGGCTGATTTCCAAATTGCACAGCCACAATTTTAATTATGGAAAAATAAACTGCTCCAAAAGGAGTCTGCCTGCTCAGAGGGGCTGGATGGCCACAATTACATCTCTGATCATGTTCTCATCTGGCCAACTGTTGCATTGCATTTTGCAGTGAATAGTTAAAAGGAGATTCTCTCTCACTGCTTCTGAAATTTAAATTTATGAACAACTTCTCTCACAACATACACACGTCAAAGACCC
This sequence comes from Cisticola juncidis, assembly GCA_013400215.1. Lineage (NCBI taxonomy): Eukaryota > Metazoa > Chordata > Aves > Passeriformes > Cisticolidae > Cisticola > Cisticola juncidis. The sequence goes on from VXBR01005239.1 coordinate 552,731, forward strand.
TGAGAAAGGACACTCTGTGAAAATTATTTTGTGTTTACCTGCCTGGAAAATTGTATTCACACAGCAATTTAAATTAAAGCCAGACTTATTTCACTGTGGGTGGGGGGGAACTAATTTAATCCTGGGTTGGAGAAAATGCAAATTGAGGGGCTTCAAATGCAAATTTTATATAAAAAGGAAAAAGCATCTCCTACTGAAAAGAAAACTAGAGATTAACATTCTGTGGGCAGGCCTACACTTTGTACAAGATTTTTATACAGGTTTAAAGTTTATCTTGCACCCATTGAAGACAGCTAATGGTACAGGATTACTACAACTGTTTCTTTCTATAAAAGTGAAGCTAAAATTGGGAGTGAAAATTTAATTTCCTAGATATCCCATCTGCAATTAGTAAATATATTGAGTCAAACCAAATGTTCTCTGTCTACTTTTTAGTTACTGTTTCAATAATGCTTTGGGAAAAAATAATTTCCCTTAACTTACAGTGAGGAGAAAACTACAACATGGCCTTTTTATATTAAATCAGCACAGCAGAAAGATGTGCAGGTGCTGAATTTACTGCTGAAGACAGTATTTGTGTTTTACAATGCAGTTTGAGCTGTATCACACAATGAGATAATAGGTGACTTTCCCAGGATTTCCAGCAGAGAAGTTTCCACTTGGTTAGCACCAGATAATCACAGGGCACCTGTTCCAGACTGGGAAGTTCCTTTCAGGGGCAGCATCAGTCCCTGGCACTGCTTAACCTCTCCTGCACACTCCTCCTGCAGTGGTGGGGTTATACTGAAGCATCAGGGATAACTCAGCTACATTCATCTGCCACAGGCTCCAAACTCACAGCAATCAGTCTCAGGCTGGGGTTAAGGGCTCCTTTTTTGCTGGAGAGGGAGGGTTAACACATGAGATGAACAATTCTCAATAAATTCACAGCAGCCGCCCACCCTCTCCACCCCAGAGGGCTGACCCAGCCTAGAAAAGTTGTTGTTTAATCAGGAGATGGGTTTGGAAGGTTTCCAAATGAACAGAGTTTTGTCAGGAAAACTCCCCAATTCATCAGATTGTTCATGTTTTGCAAAAACACCTGAGGTTTGACAAACTTGAAAAAAATAAAAATAAAGAATTAACAGAAAGGATGTTAAAGGAATGTGGATTTCATTCCCCAGAGGGGTGAGGACAGCATGTCCCACTGGAAACACCCTGAGCCAGGCTTTCCAAACCACTTCAGGGCTTCACCTCAGAACAGAACTTCTCCTGAACTTCTCATGGTTTCGAGAGAAAATCAGGGCAGAAAGAAAAGCATTCCAATAAAATTCTCCATATAAATAAAAATATAAATAAAAATACAAATAAAATAGAAATAAAATAGAAATAAAACGTAAGATAACTAAAATAGAATAGAAATAAAATAAAATAGAAATAAAATATAATAGAAGTGGAATANATATAATAGAAATAAAACATAATAGAAATAGAATAGAAATAAAATAGAATAGAAATAGAATATAAGATAAATAAAATAGAATAGAAATAAAATGGAATAGAAATAAAATGGAATAGAAATAAAAAAGAATAGAAATAAAATAGAATAGAAATGAAATGTGGTGAACACGAGGGCCATTTCCCAGCCTCCCCTCGGGGCAGGGACAGGAGGGAGGAGGTGCCCTGGTGGCTCAGCCTGGCACAGAGCTCTGCCCCACCCACCGGGCAGGGAGGGCAAACCCCTGGACATGGAACAGTCCGAGGCTGAGGCTTTTCAGGGCAGCACAGAGCCCTTTGTACGAGTGCCAGAGCTTTTCTCCCCCTCTGCAGCCTCCCTTGGACAGCTGGGATGTTAACACTGCTCCTTGTGCTTCAGCCTCCTCCCTCACATCTGCACCAGAGGAAAAAGCTTCTCTCACAGAGTTGCCATAAGGACAGGATTTTTGGGGAACATCTTCCCCCACATCTGTTGGTTATCCCTGAGTCGGGAGCAGTCACCAAGGAGGGTGAACAGCATCTTGTTCCTTTAAAAAGCCCATGAGGTGAATTCATGTATTATTAGAAATCTGGTTAGCAGGAGGGGACAATCAGTCTGCACAGAACACAAGACAATTAAAATTTCTTCTTTTATGCACCAAAAATGTCTTACAGCAATGGCCTGGATCGTGGCCAGGTAGATAAGGGCAAGCTCATCCAGACCCCGAGACAGTGTTAGTCCAACAACCTGTGCAAAGATCAAAAAGAAGATTTAAAATCCAGCCAAAGTAAAACTCTATTATCCTCCGTGGCTTCTTGTTGTAACAGGTTTTAAGTGCTAATTCCAAGCCTTACTCCTGTGAGCTGTACACATAATGTTATGTTAAACATGTTATTCCTGATCTGGGGAAGAACCACCTAAATTATCCTTGCCCTTGTGAAGAAATAAAGAACAAACAGCATATTGTATGGGATGAGAGATAGATTAACTCTGACAGCTTTATGTTATGACTCAGATATTGCTCGTGAATACAGTTAATGCAATAATTTGAAAATGCTATTACATAAAAATAACTTTTTAAAAGCATTTCTCCCCCTCCCTCCCAAGCACCCTAACACCGAAACACAATTAATAATTAAATACTGTATCTTAACCTCCTTTACTCTCACATAAATCAATACTGCACTGTAGTTACTCTGGATTAATATCAGGCAAGACCTGAAAGCAGACAGAACTGTGACAGAAAAAATGGGTTGCTATTACAAATATTTGCATATAGCCATCATACCAAGGAAATTCTGATTTTGCTGCAGCATGTAATTCTTTCATAAAATAATGGAGGTATCATTAGGACCCAGAAATATATAGGTGCTTTTTTCTTTTTTAATGTTTCCCTCGTTTGAGGGAAATATGTGGCAGTGCTTATGCCTTTCCCATATCAGCCTTAAATACACCAGATTTTGGTGCTGGTAAGAAGCTTGAGAGGTTCCATTCAAGGCCAATTTGCCATTTTGAAGGAGATTTTTGCATGAATCACCAGGTACTCTGATATCACCAAATTTATACCCTTCTGTTAAAGTTCTGCACAGCCCTGGCTTGTGAGTGAGCCACTGAAAATTCAAGGAAGAGGAACGCCCAAACTCTGAAAGATGGGCTCAAAAGTTGGTTAAACCAACCATCCATGGTCAGAATATTTCATTCCTTTCCCAGACAGGTTTACCCAAATTTCTCTTGAAATTCATTGTAACAAATTCTAATATTTGGTACCCAGGTGAGATAACAACAGCAAGAGCTGTGAAATGTGATTCCTAGGAAAGGTACCTGGACACCCACAACATTCCTTATGTTTTTAGAAAATTAATGTGGCTGTGGTGATATCTCAAGTACAATGATTTCTGGTTTTCTACTGAAACATCAGCAATGCAACAAGAAACCCAAATCCTTTGGGACAGTGTAAATAGCTAAGGAGGAGTACACTCAAAATTGAAGAAAAGCTCCTTCCAAATTGCCTTTTTTTTTTTTTACCCTGTATTGACCTTTTTGCAAAGACAAGCTGTTTCTTACCATGCCCTTTAGTGTCAGATCTGTTAAGGGAGATCTGTTACCATGGAAATCTGGCCAAACATGTAAATCAACAGTGAGGAAACCCACAGGCAAAGATTTCTTAATCAGATCCAGGTGACTGTTCAAGTATGTATATATGCTGTGAGCACTGCAAGAAAAACAAGTTGGGAGAAGAGGGGGGAGGTTATTCCTCAAACATAAAACATTTGTACGACCACCAAATGCAGAAACCCCAACACAGCATGGCAAAATCCCCCTGCCTGCCAAGGCCATGGCACTGCAGGGATGCCTCTGTGGGCTCATCAGAATTCCTGAATTTCCTGGGATGAGGGAAGATAATGTGACCTTGAGCTTGTCCTAGGACTCCCCAGAGCTGTTTGGGATTTGGGGGCTGCTGCTGCTCCTGTCCCACAGATGAGAGGAAGGAGTAAGGAGGATTGCAGACAGAAATGGAAACCAAATTCCTTCGCAAATGTTTAAAAATTTCTCTGATTGATCAATAGTGCTGGATGTACAGCTTTCCTTTTTTAAACCATAATTATTTCAGTGTGTGTTATGATTAAAATGCAGCACTAAGGGTGGAGGAGAGAAAGTGAGTGGCTGCTATTTTAGGGAGGAGCCCAACATGGGCCTAAATATGATTGTATCTAAGTGCAGATGCTACACCCAACCCCACAATATCCAACAGACTTTTTTCCTGGACTTAGGACTAATGGTGAATTCTTCAGTGCCTTGGCTTGCAATGACTCCAGTGACATTCCATTTAAAAAATGTTGCAATGATGCTCAGAATATTTTTTTCAAACACTCATCCTATCCCAAACAAACCCATATATATTTTCCAACTCCTTGGAAATCTCCGAGTAGGGCATTTAATTCTAGACATGTGGGTCAATAATAGCATCTAACCCTAATTACAATTGATTAGTCATTGTCTCATCCACTGCAAACCCAAACAGTGATATTCATTTAGCCTCTACATGTATATTCAATCATGCACTAATGAGATCCCTAAGGGAATTTGGCATATGCTTTACTAGTTTGACTTCTGACCCACTAGCAGCTGTATATTTATACTTTGCATTCAACCATTCAGCTGCATGTTTTTTCAATTATACCTTACCATGTGTACACTATCAGAGGATATCATTCAAAATGAAGTACACTTGGAAGACATTAAAATAACTAATTTACATCATTATTCACGTCCTTTAAAATGCACTTTATGTGTCTTCCTGGACCCGAATTATGATAATTTGGAGGTCACCAGCACTTCTTTCCCGTTCTTGTAAAAGCAGCCCTGTTTTCTCCATCCCTAAAGACTCCACTACAAGCAGTACATGCTAAGGATAAAGTCATTTTAATTCCAGTCTCAATCATGGCTTGGCTGTTGGGAAGGATAAAAAAGGAAAGCTTCACTCAACCACAGACCCACCAGACATCCCAGCCTCTCTCTCCTCCCCATCCTGCTTGATTGCTCTCACAAGGATTAGACATTTGTGCAGCTCTGTCAGAACACAGGACTGAACAAAAGGAGGCTGAAGTTGAGCCAAATATGCTTAAGATCCACATAACCTCAGAATTACATTTTTTCCCACACCTTTTCACTTTTTTTTTTCCCCTAAATATAGATAAGGGTTCAAGGCACTCCACTTGGGCTGAGTGACCAGCAAAATGTCTCAGACACTTGCCAGGTGCTGTTTTACCACCTTTGTGTTTAACACAGTAGAAACCATCACCTCCTGCAGCTTTTCTGCTCAGTTCTCTGTGGAAGTATCTGTGGCAGCTGCCTCTGACCTGCAGAGCTGAGCAAGAGCTGCTGCCATGAAAAAGGAACTGAGCTGAAAATGGAGAATAAGAAATCAAAGCAAGTCTGCCCAGAGTTATGTTCATACATTGGACACAACTCCAGAAAGCAACCAGATGTTGGTATTTAATCTGTTCAGGAATCATGGAACACACCAGCAAGTATCTTTCAGGGAAAAAAAACCCCACAAATTTTAGATTTCTAAATTTAAAAAAAGGTTCTAAACCATTTAGAGGTACTGCCAAATATGATTCTTATATTCTGCTGGAAAGATCCCAGAATTGCTGTTGGATGCCATGTGTGTAACTTCAGTGCTTTATTTTCAGGACACATCTCTTTAGATGGGGAAATGGCTTTGAGATCTACAGGAAAGGGAATTCTGCCCTAAAACAGCATTTCACCAAGGGCCAAAGGACATACAAACTTTGCTGTCAGTCAGACACTTTTCTTCTCTAGCAGATTAGAAATGGTCATTCTAGAAAACTGAACTATTTAAACTTTAAAGCAATAAGGATTTTATTATTTCTTTTCATTTCCTGCTCTAATCTACCTGTACAGGATTTAACAGAGCACTGATGACTAAATGTCAGACCTACACAATGTGTAGGATGAAGAGCAAAAGTGATACATCACAGCAATTTCTGCAACTCACTGAACTGCCTGAAAAACCCCAAATTCTGGTGCTCACAGACTGAGCCCATCAGATAGCATTTAAATGCTAAATTTAAATTGTCCAGGAAATCCTCGTGTAATCCAACCCTCTCCACTTCCAGTAAAAGAAGGGTAAAAAAGAACCCAGGACTGGCAGGGTTGCACAAGCCTGGCCTGCAGCAGCAGTGGTCAGAGCTGCTGCTCTGAGCCTCTCACACCCTCACAAATCACCACAAATCTCTGCACTGCTGCTAAAACAGCTGAAATCTGCTCTGGAGTGGCAAAGGAGAGTTTGCACAGGGAAACTCCTGAGATAACTGCTCAGCAGGCACCTGCCACTCCAAAACTGCTTCTCAGCAGCATCAGGAGAGGGAGGACAGGTTTGGTGAGGCAGAAGGAGGTGACAGCAAGCAAGAGGCAGGGATTTGTGACCTCTGATGTTCCTTTTTTAATGATCCAGACATGCTTGTGCTTCACTCTTCACTGCACTGCACCCAGCATGGGAAGTGAAGGCAATATGGAACTGCACACCAAAAAATGGAATTCTCATTTGGTTTCCCCTCCATGGCTATTTGCAATGGCTGAACAGATTCAGATTCCTACAGCCACACAGGGAATATCCTTGAACATGATAAACCAAATTCTCTGAACTGTTCTGCTGAGAAATCCAGTGAAATAATTTATCATCACCAATAATCCTCCAAAACAAGACCCCATGTTTGAAGGGATCCTACAAAGAGACAATTACAAGGGCCTGGAGTGACAGGACAAGGGGAATGGTCCCACAGTGACAGAGGAGGGTGAGCTGGGATATTGGGCAGGAATTCTGCCCTGGGAGGGTGGGCAGGCCCTGGCACTGTGGCTGTCCCTGGCTGCCCCTGCTGTGGCTGCCCTTGGATCCCTGGCAGAGCCCAAGGCCAGGCTGGAGAGGGCTTGGAGCAACCTGGGACAGTGGGAGGTGTCCCTGCCATGGCAGGAGTGGCACTGGGAGGGCTGTAAGGTCCCTCCCAGCTCACACTGTTCTGTGATTCTGGGATTATTTTTATTCTGTGTATATGACTTAATGTAAGTAAACCCATAATCCAGAGTTTTGGCACCAGCAGCTGCTACTTGTACTCATGATAAGGCTGAAGTTTGGGGAATCATGGAAAAATAGAAAGGAAAAAATGAGAAAAAATAAGTTCAAAGTTTCTGATTTTTGTTCGTTCAAATTAAATTCTTTAAATTTAACAAATATTTGAGAAGGTCAGGAAGACAGAAGATGAGAGAATTAATATGAGACTTGTTTAGTAAATTTATAGCAATACCAATGTTTCATTAGGAGAGTGATACCAAGAAAGCATTATAAAAATACCACTGAGCAAATTAACTTAATAAAATATTATCACTCTTTTGATAAAAGATTACAACTCTTACTACCAGTGCTATTCTCCTCCATGGGACTTACTGCAGGAGACTCAAATCCAGAGTTGTACAGCACACCCTTGGATAATATGGAGTTCTACTGCCAATATTCTGTGTTTGGTGTCCTGTTCACATCCCAATCTGAGTTTTGGCACTGTGGCATTGTTTGTGGTCACTCAGTCCAGTATCAGACCCAGCAGATACAAGTAGGCTACTCCACAGGCATTTTTCCAACACACACACAAAAAAAGGTTTATCCTGGCATTACAGACTAAACTGTTTGTCTTATGCTTGTGCTTCAAATGAGGGCACTGGAAAAATGGCCTGGAAGCCAGCATTTTGAAAAAGACCCAGTTCAATCTTTATTCCAAACATACACAGATGCATTTATTTCCTGATTTCCTTTTCCAGAGAACAACAAAGAGAATTCTAGGAAGCATGAATCTGTTTTGTATTGAATGAAGTCCAATACATTTCTGGGAATTCTGGTCAAGTTCTTAACAAACAAGAAAGGCAGTGGGGCCTGCAAAGCAGGGAAGGGTCATCCAGAGAAACCAGGTAGAGCTTGGTCTCCCCAGGGAGGACTGAAAATAACTGAAAATAACCCTGGAACAGCACGTGCTGAATCCATCTATCAGGACTGACCCTGCCTCTCACACCACAGGGAGAAACTGAAGGGAAAATACCAAGTTTGCTGGGTTTTTTCTTTAATCTAAGGAAGAAAAAGACATTAAAAGAGAATCACATTTTCATCCAACGTGCCCAACTGTTCAGCTGAGACCTCTCTGGGAGTGATGTGAACCATCTTAGAATGAATCCAAGCCAAAAATGCTTGAGGAAGTCCAGGCCTGACAGAAGTGTCTGAACTGTCTTCATCCACCCCTAAGGCAGAACAAACTCAAATTTCACATTATACACAGACCCCTGTTCAAGGAATCCTGGAGTTACCTCCAAGCCACCCCTCCATTTAAAGTTTTGTCCGAAAATTCATCCTGGGTTTCTCTGTTCTATTTGTGCTGCCAAGCTGGAGTTTCTCATACAGTGGCTCCATCTTCCTTTAGATGAGTGCTTCAAAAATACTGAATAATGTATTCCTAATTAAGCTACATACCGTCCTTGGAGCTTAATGATTTCACCTACAAATTAAGACATATTGTTACCCCAAGGCTTGGGGGTCTGCTGAACAGGGCTGGTGCTATGGAATCAAGAAATACCTTGGGCTGGATGGAAAAGCAAAAAGTTAATATAATTACTTCGATATGCCAAAGGTATCTGAGGGGAGTTTAAACCTTATATTTATGAGCAATCACCTGGAAAGTTTTTGTAAATACTTCCAGCTCACTATCAGAGTGTTAATTGCCCTGACTGAGAATGAGGACACTGCTGGGAGTATAATGTGCATCAGTCTGTGGGGCAGGTATGTGATAAAGGAATAAAAGGAATAAAGTAAAAGGAATTCCTTTATAAAGGAATAAAAGAGTGACCTGGCTGCAGCTTTTGCCTCTAATTCTGGGAAGGCGGCGTGGCCTCGCACCACATGATCGATCTGAAAAAGAGAAAAGCAACATTTTGGGCATGATTACACCTTGAAAATTCAGTCCTGGAAAAGGGAAAGGCGGTGTCATAGCTCTAAAAAAGACAAGAGAGCTTCTAAATCACTCCATGAAGTGTTAAATCCTAGCCCTAGCAAAGCAAATGGCAAAACTCCCACTGAAAATCAGGATTTGGCATATAAACAGTAAGAAAAACAACCAACCTTGCACCAAACCCAGGCATGCAGCTCCTCAGTCAGGAGAGGAAGGTGAAAGGATGACTTTTCCTGTCCAACACCCTCTGCATGTCTCTAGTCTCTCCCATTCTGCATGGATATCCTCACTGGAATTCTACCAGCAGCATCATCTTGGCCCAAATCCCCACCTCATCTTTCTCTACCACACTGTTATGATAAAACACGAGGTGTGTTGTCATCCTGATAGATGCTTCATGCATCCACTGCAGGAAACAAAATGTATACCCTGAGAAGCAATTATTGCTATAAAAGAAGATCAATAGAAGCTATGTCTTATGCTGAATTTATAAATCAGCTTGTCCTTTCTCTCCAAAGTGGTTACATTACTCACAAAACAAAGTATCAGGTAGAATAATATGGGCTTTTAAGACAATAATTCATCAGGTTTTGTGGCCTCTGGGTAATATCCCATCAGAGGTGACAGTAAAAGCTAAGGAGGCAAAACTAGAGCTACTCAAGAGCACTGAGTGTGTTTGGCAGAACTTATTGACAGCAAATCACATCAGTATTTAATCTTAACAGCTTCACTCTAGTCCTGAACCACATAATGAAGCACACACATGTGAACATAGCAGAGAAAATGATGCATGTCTGTTCTCCCTGAGATCAGCATCAAAGCCAGAGCAGCTCAGGCCCCAACTCTGCAATCCTGCAGAATTTCCCCAGAACACAGGGACAGCTCATAAATTGAGAAATAAACCTATAAATAAACATCATATATAGGTGTAACACTGTTACACAGAACTGCTACAGGAGTTATGAAGTTTGCCCTTAATTCAAGCCATGGCCACATGAGGGATGCATCTAGAAACTCTTTTCTGCTATTTTTTATTTCACAGTTTGTAATGATGTCATGCCATCCTTTGTCTTCATTGTGCAAGATCTTTCTTCTTATAAATTTTGAAAATATGGTGTAAAACGCCATTAAATATACAACTAAACAAGGGACTTCTTAATTTTTCTTTTGGACTCTATCTAAATAAGTTTTCAAAATCCAACTGATTTTTTTTTGCAGCTGTATGCCCCCCAAATTAGAGCTTTTTACAGGGATTCGTTTCACTTTTACGAAGTTTGATCCAACTGTTCAAATTTTATGGAAATAATTCACCTTGGGGTGTTGATCAAGCACTAGAAAGAATCCCTAAACATGACTCTTTTTTTTGGTTTGTTTTCAGAAACTTTAGGTGTGAGAAAGCAGCAGCTTTGAAATGACAGAGATAATAAATGGAATATACACAGTGCACATGGCACTGTCTCCTCCCATGGCTCCCTAGGTCTTTTCTGTTCATACCACCTCAAGAAAACCACATGGGACATTCCAAGAGTGTTTTAATGAGACATTTTCCCTAATATTCCTAACTCTACTTCAAGATGACTTTTGCTACAGGTCCCAACAAGACCGTTCATTTTTTCCCAGTAATTTCTTTAATGATTCAGGAACGCCTTGTTCTCTGGTACAAGAAAGGAAAGGATTTTTAAAGTCATCTTTTTGAAATGCCTTAACTCTCATTGTACATTTTAAGTGTTGAACCACTGTGAGGCAGCCAAGAAAAACTACTGCCTGCCTGTATCCTGTCTGGAGCTTAGATAAGTGTATTTACCTGCTCAGAATTAAGCACACAGAAACTTCCCTCTCAAAAGTGTTCTTGCAAAGCAACACACAAGATTTGCTGTTTTCCTTTAAAAATGGTGGTGCTGTGAGCATACATTTATTATTTTGTATTGGCATTATTTAGTTTTGTGTCTGGTTGCAGCAGTTATTTGTAAAATGGGACACTGTTTGGTCCCAGCCCAATCCTGACCTGAAAAATTTGAAGCACTCACATCCCACCTTCTGCAAAAGCAGTTTTTAGCCACAAGGCTGAGGCTGGGCTGGAGGTGGGGTGAAGCCAGGCTGCAGGAGGAGGAATGGCTGTGGCACTGAAGCTGTGACACAGAGGAATTTCAGGTTGGTGTGGCCAAGCAGAGAGCACAGGAGGGATCCCCAGTCCCAGCTCAGCTTGGGGTGTGTCCGGGTTTCCTGATCCTAGAGGATTTCTGCTCTCATTCAGTGACTGCTCCATATGGAATGTTTCAAAGCAGGGATGCCCCAGGCATTTCCTGGCTGTGTCCTCCCATCTCCAGGCTTTTAGAGAGATGGGTGGTGCTGAGTCAGGATTTCAGCTGCAGTTGGTGACAGCCCAAAGCCACCTGCACTTGGGGCTTTCCAGTGGACACCCACAGGCCTGGGGCTGTCTCCTGCAGCCTCTCCAGAGGCCCCTGCAGGGTTTCACAGGCTGGGCAAGGTGACACAAGGAGACCCAGAAACTCCAGGGTTAAGCAGTCACCAAGGTCTTGCTGACATTTTGGACTCAAGCCTAAATACTGTTGTGTACATGTAGCCTTCCTTTAAATTTGATATTTGTGTTTTAGTTCTGACTGCCTTCCTGCAAATAAGAAAATTAATTTTGTAGTGAACCCTGCCTGGCTTTAAGTTTTATTGGTAAATTAAATTAACCTAATACTGTTAGAATTCTTTGTATTCAGGGAAATAACTGAGGTGATGGAAGAATATGTTACTGTATTACTATTCTGTCTATATATCTTTCATTTATGTCCATCAGTGAGCACAACTGATCTATATAACACAATATTTATCATGTTCTTCACCTCAAAGTTGGTTTCAGCCTCCTGCTAAAGCAAAGAATAAAGCCTGTGAGATCATTACAATAATTATCACCACCACCATAAAAGGAAGACACGTCCTGTATATAATCCCCTATCTCTACACAAATTAATGTTATGTAACAGTCAGAACACTCATCTAATTGCTAATTGCCTTCAGCAGCCTGGTACATCCCATGATTTTATGAAGGTGTTTCAGGTCTGAATTGCAGTGAGGTATCAAACAGAGCAGCCTTGGAGCCTGTTTGTGTCTCCAAAAACTCACCAGTTTTCCTGTGGCACTCTGGCCTCCCTCATTCAACCACAGCCCAGGTACCATCGCTGAGAAATACGGTCCCCAAACACCAGGCACAAAAATGGGGGTTTCACTCACCTGGAAAAACAACAGGAAGCTCTCATGAATCAAAGTGCTTGTCAAAGTAGGAACTTCACAATTAAAGCTTGGCATCTACCAGCATTGAGACAATTCCTGCTTCTCCACTTGAATTACCAACCAAAGTGGAGATGTACAGGTAGAAATTTACTCTAAAAGGATGTGGAAAAATGTTTTCCTCCATTTGTGTAATTTTTAGATGACAAGACTCAGCCCACAACCCACTCACCCCCACTGACAGAACAGCTGGGCCTGGCCAAACAGGAGGTAAGAACTTTCAGGGATAGGAGGTGTATTTTACAGAGAGGAGGAAACTGCCAGTGGGATAACCAGTGGGATACCCCACTCTGCTTGACCAGCATGAGCAAACACAGGCACCATAATCAGCCACAGGAGTTTCCTGAGCACCCAACCTGAACCTCTAGGGGTTCAGGATCAGCAGGGAATCCTGCTGGCAGAGGACAGGGCTGTCCCTCCAGATCTGCCATCAGCTCCATGCTGGCAGTGGAAGCCCAAGCCCCAGTGCCTCACACACTGCCAGGACAGGGCCTCAGGTGGAGGCTGCAAACCTGGGCTGTGTTTGTGTTCAATAGCAAACACACCAGGGTAAACTCCACATTCTGTATCACCCTGGTTTTGAAGATTTTCTGAGCGTTCTGTACCGCTCTTCATATTGGAGTCAGAAATTTTACGTTATCACACTTTCCACTATAAACACTGGCCATGTTTTGCTAACTGTCTTTCATTGTTTACATATTTCTAGGTGGGAGGAGAAAGGTGATTGACAGTTGGCTTGACCAATGTGGATTGAGAGGTGGAATTCCATCCTCCAATCCACAGGCCCCATAGGAAATGCATTAAGCTGAGTTTTGTATAAACTGGTCCCTTTTTTCCTGCTTCGCTCAATCAGCGTGTCCTCGTGTGGTTCTTTCCGTGTCCACTGTGACAATTCTGCCTCTTCCTCAGGCTTAGCTTTAGAGAAACCACTCCCTCCTTCAGACCTGTGACGTACCTGAGCAGTGACTCCCAGGGCTGTGCTCCCCCTCCTGCACACAAAATCCCCAGCACAGCCACAGCCCGGCCCTGCACTCCCTGCTCTCGTGGTTACACCGCTCAGGATGTGGCAGACACTGCTTCATTTCCTTTCTCTCCTTCAGAAGATGCAAATTACCACTTCATAAGGGTGGAGGGCATTTCCCTTCCTCTTCCAAAGTGGTTTCACTTTCCACAGACCAGACAGACTTTCTAGACTCCTCCTGGGTCAGCAGAACACTGTCCAGTCCAGCAAGCAAGCCCAGCACACACCAGGAACTGGGATGGTGGGACTTGGGTCCCAGCACTTGCTCCAAAGACTAATTGTGAATTCCCCACTGGTTGAACATGGAATTCCTGCAGCGGGGGCTGGAGGACACAGGTCACCCATGCCCTGCCAGGCTTCTCTTTGAAGCAGGATCCATTTTTTCCCTTCCAGGACCACATAACTCAGGTTAGACACAGCTGTGACTTCACTGGGAAAAGAGAACAGCAGAGCAGTCCTACCCCATCCCATGATTTATGCTGCACTTCCCATTGATGATGGCTAAATCTGCAACTGTTATTTTCTAGAAGGTGGGAACTACTAGCAGAGAAGGACACAAGAGAATTAATTCCCTAACAAAATCAGTCTGTGTGTTTCCAAAGCTGAAGAGCAAAAAGAGAGGTCTTAGTCAATGGGACAATGGGGTTTTTTGTGTTTAGACCTCACTCCTCAATAGCAAAATTCTAGACCCATTGAAGGGTGCTCAAGGTTTGCTGTTGAATTCACTAAAGCCTGGACTTCACATCAAAACAGTTTTGAGAATAATTAAAAATTCAGGCCTGTTCCTGTTAAACTTGATGCACATTTTCTCTATATTTAAACAGGCTGAACTTTAAAGGCAGTTTTTACTAGCCACTATGGAATATGCTCCAAGATGCAGTTTACTGGCATTTGTGCATCACACATGTTTAGTAAATACAGCAGCAGGGAGGTTTCTGCACAAACAATAGTCTGCTCAAGCCATAAACTTACAGTACAGCTGATTCTTGTCAGGAAACTAAGTAGGAAAACAAAACAACAAAAATTTGTTTTTCAAAATACATCACCACAGTGTCAAGAAATGTTGATTTCTCTCAGGAACTCATCTAAAAAATCTGGGAATCCTGTTTGGTTCTCCCTTATCAGCTCTGATGCCCTGACTTCCCCTCCCTACAGATGTATGTGTACAAATGTGTCTGTGTGTCTGTGCAAGATTTTGGCTGACTAAACCCATTAAAGAGCAAGAATAGCTGCACTGAATTTACAAAGGCATTTATGACTCCAAGTGGACGAAGCTACGTCAAAAACATTGCAAAGACATTTGGTTTTGTTTTGTTTTCTCTTAAAACTACAAATTAATACAGCTTTGAGTTTTCATCACCTCGATGGGGCAAGCCTGCTTTTACGATTTCAATAACAAAACGAAGCGCAACAAAAAGCAAATCCTAAACCAAGCTGATTTTTAGAGCAATTCCCCTTCCCTGACCTTACTGAGAACACAGCATGGGGTGAAGTCACCCACCAGTGAGTATCTGCTCTCTCCTGGTGATGGGAGCGTGGGGAGAATCCAAATATCCCAACTCATTCCCAGCCCACAGCCACGGACACAGCTCAGTGTCCCAGGAGGTGACAAGAACATTTAGGGCAGAAGGGGCCTGGGGTTTTGAAGGTTTATCTCAAAGTATTTGTGATGCAGCAAACTTTGCAGGGTTCTTTAGTCTGCTGAAGGAAAAATCTGGCTATGGCAGAGGGATGAAGCTTAAAATCCAACTGCTGTGTCACGTGGCAAAAACAAGAAAAGGACATTAAAGGTATCAAGATGCTTTGAGAGATCAGGGGAAAGTATAAACATCAAGAACAATGGAGTTTATAAAATAAAACCCACAACCCACACCTTTCTTCTGTCATTAGTCCACAATTTACCAAATTGTCCTGTAAGTCTGACAACACCAAAATGTTTAGATTCATTAAAAGACGAAATTCTCCCTGCAGCCAGTACTTCTGGACACTCACAGGAATTTGGGACAGGATATTTCCATGCTGGCTCTTCTCACATTACACTGAGACCTTCCTATCCTCTTAGTGCTGAAGTACCATTTGTACACATTCCAGCAAACTTTCAACACATGAACAGAGCAAATGAGGGCACTGGGAATTGCCACACTGATGAATAAAGCCAGCAGGGCACTTGGTTATCAGTTGTGTTGCTGTGGGAACTTTTAACTGGAATAAAGAACACTGGCTGTCATGCTGGGCTTTACTGATGGTAGGGAATAATCAGATTTCCCATTTCCCCCTTTCACTTAAGGAGTTTAATTCACATTTTGCAGATCCTGGCCTTTGATGCACATGGAAAGAAAGAAAATTTGGAATAACAAACTCCCCAAAACAGACACACAAATCTTTGAGAAGCAACAGGGTGAGCATCCTCCTGCAGCTATATGCATCAGAAACAGCAAATGGTTTCCATTTCCCCTCCTTGAAATATTTGGACGGTGATTAAATCTTTCAAGCCACGCAGCAGCTGGCATTTGTGTTTTCATAATAAAAGGTCCTAATTCTGTTTGAGTATACATCCCACTCAATCCCACTAAAACACATGACTAGACAGAGGCAGAAGGTTGGAGAAACAGTGCAAAGTTTGCTGCAGAACCCAGAAGAAAAGAAAAGCAGAATTTGCCAGATTCAGGGCTATTTTGGTTACAATAACACCATGTCTCTTTTACAGCTTTCAATTGCCTTCAGACATTCTTATGGTGATATAGGAGGATCAATGTCAGTTTTTTTTTTCCTTTAATGGGCTTAAGAAAATCCTTAATCTTTTTAGTAGAAAAACAACATGTGTTTCAGATTTATGGGCAATTGATTTTTATTTTTAAACCAAATAAGAGATCTCATCCTTCTCTGGAAGTTAAAATACAAATTCAAAGGGAGCCTAAGATTTTCTGCCTTCCTTTTAACTGCAATCCCTCCTGTGACACACTCCCACTATGAGACATAGTAACATTATTATCTTTTATATAGAGTGAAACTGAAACTCAGGGAGGATATCCTCTGCTAGAGGTGAGAGTGATCTCTGCACAATTAATGCAGCAGGAATTAAAAGACAGAAGATGAGAGGAATCTGAACCTGTTCAGACTTTGAGTCCTAAACTGCATCTATAAATATTTCAGCTGAATGTGTTCACGCAGGGCCTGCTGCCCTCATGGGGGATGATGATCCTTCCACCAGGATTACACCCAGACATGGATTTCCTCCTCAGCTTCCACCAGGATTACACCCAGACATGCAATTCCACCTCATCTTCCACCAGGATTACACCCAGACACACAATTCCACCTCAGCTTCCACCAGGATTACACCCAGACAATTCCACCTCACAGTCCCTCTGTGAAGGAATGGGGACAATCCTTTTGTGCAAGGAAATGTCACCTTTCCCTGCCTCCCCAAGAGGCAGACATCCCTGACTGCTCAGCCCCATAGCTCTGGGTGAAACAGTTCAAAGATTCCTGCTCATTTGATGGGATTAAAAGAGTTCCACACCTTCAGAAAGGGAGAAGAAGGGAAATAAAGTTCTCCCTGGGCGGGTTTGACCTCAGCGTGTGCTCTATAAAAGTTCATACTAATATGTGAGATATGTAAACATTCTGGAGCAATCAGAAACAAATGAAAGGATGAATTCAGTCTAACAGTGTTCAGCTGTGGTGCAAGTGCCAGAAGGCACTTTTTGTTATGAATAGATCATTTGGATGAGTTACAGGCCAGCCTTGAACCCTGGCGTGTGCTGGGAAAATCAGTGTCAAACCACCTAAGATCAGAAGGTATCAGCAGCACATCTGGCAGCCCACAGAAATGAAAAATGTTTTTAAAATATAAAAGGCTATATAGGACTATGGTAAATTAAGAATGGACCTGCTTAGATGGCATTAATATGGGATCTGTAATGTATTTAATTTAATTATTCTTTCCCATTTGCCTTTCCCTTTAAAACAAAGGCAAAAAAAATCCACTTCTGTAATAAAAGTCTACCTGGAAAAAAAGCAGAGGAGGCTAATCCACAGCTCATGTGAGTGAATCAGGGGAATCAGTGCCTTTAACCCAAGTGCAGCTCCCAGGACTGTCCCTGGATGAAAGGACAGGACAGGGCACAGACCCTCACAGACAGGCATCACTGGGCACCCAGCACATGAGCAAGTGGCACTGGAGATTTGTTTCACTCAGCTTTGTTTTCCTGGAGCAGCCACAAGGCTCAGGCACATCCCTGTGTTTACTGCTCAGCTTTATGTAAATGTTATGGCAATCAGAGACAAGGGAAAATAAAACACACCACGCCAGCTTTGTGCAAGCAGGAATTTCAGCAGGATTTTCTTCCCTAGTTGACACCATCTGTTGCTGGTGTAGACTCACACAAACTCCTTCAATAAAACTGACAGAGAATTTGGAGAATTTGGCTATTACCTGAAAAGCAAATCTTTAAATTAACAAGGCATATTGCTATATCCATCTTCTGCCATTTTAATTTCTGCTTTTTAATATTGAGCTTCTGATATGTGGCAGCATTCTGCTATCTCTATCAGATTCTCTATTTACTTGCAATATGCCACAGAGACAGGAAATCATTTCTATGGGACTATTCTTGACTCACACTCACTTCCACAAAAGCAAGTTTAATCTTTTATTCTACTTTTAGAGAGTCACATATAGAGTCAGAACTTTTTAAGGTAATTATTTGCTAAGGAGAAGCTAGGTCAGAAAATTTGTTTGAAAATCACCTCACTTATCAGCTTCTATAGCCAGAAATTCAGAATAACAGCTGCTTTTGTCAGGCTAAGACAGGTATGAAGAAAAAATCTAAGATATTAATGGAGAAAGCAGAGAAAAAAACAAGGAAAAGCACCATATCAGTCACCAACTAATAAATGCTCTTTACAGTTCTGGACTTTGATCATTGACAAGTCAAATACTTTCATTAACTTTTCTGCTGACTTTTAACTTCCAAAGTTTCTGACTGACTGTGGATTGAGAATAATGACATTCAATTCAGAGGCTTTACATCCATGCATAAAATCCTGCATTAAGAAATCTGTATCATTTTGCTTCTGCTGACAGATGGGTCTTATAGAGCTACTCGACCCCAACTCTGACAAAGAATGAAAGAGATGCATAAAAAAAGGAAAGAACTCAAAGGGAAACCCAAGAATGTTTCATTTCTAGGTTTCTGGTTCAAACTTAGGTCATAGTAATAGCTACTGAATATGTGATTTAATAACAGCACTTGCTGGTGGCATACAGACATATATACACAAATATAAACTGGGCAGAGCTGGGGCATGAAATTGTGTTTTCAGTGAACTGATGCCTCCTCTAAAATTGCCATCCTGGCATTATTTCTCAAGCACTAAATGGGTTTAAAACTAAGCTTCCCCATAACTCTGGAGGGTATTCTTTAAGTTAAATGTATGGTGCACCAAGTCAACTCCTTATATGTTATTAGTAGCAGTAATTACATTCTAAACACAAAAAATATTCTAGCTTTAGTCTACTATAAGATATATTTAAGAAAATAAGGTCTTGGAACACAAGAAATGTACTTCAGGACACAAAGGAAATTAAAATTTATGAATATATATTATTATTTATATTATTATATTTTTTATATTTATATTATGTGTTATAAAAATTTTAAAACTTATGAGTATTCTGATCCCTACACTGCCAACAATTTATTTGCTTATATTTTCAGCTCAGGTTCCCTGGCCATCACGGGTTTGCTATGCAGCTTGTGGTGGGCAAGTCCCCAGCCCTGCCCCACGTGACAGCCTGGCATCCCCTGAGCCACCCTCAGTGACAGATTTACTCTGCCTTGATATGAACACCAGACCACAAAAATTTGTGCACAGAGCTCACTTTGTCCCACTGGAAGGATGGAAGTCACACAAGTGACAACAACAGAGGGAGAATGAGGACTTTGGGGCTGTGCCTGAGCTCACCCACCCAGGGCTGATTTTGGTGACCTGTTCACTGGCAGCTGAAGAATTCTGCTTTAGGGGATACAAAACAGTGCCATGAATGCCTCCCTGAATATGCACCTCCTCACTTATTGCCAAGAGAGACCTGGAAAACTCAATCCCTGTATCAATTACCTCCCAGACAAAACTCTCAGTACAACCTAAAACCAGGAGGCACAAATGAATTCCTGGGGACTGCTGTTACCTCTCACTTTGAGTGGTAACCTGTGTGAGAAGGGCAGCAAAATGTGAATGACACACATGCAGAACTATTTCTAATTTTCGGAATTCTCCATAAAACATTAACTGGTCTACAAACTAGAAGCCAAAACAGGTATGTGATTAATGTGCAATAAAGAAACCACACTCCCAGGGCAACTTGATTGCTTCATCTCTGAAAGTATTTCAGGTGAGTTATACATTGGGACTATATACTGCACAACCCAGCTCTATATCTAACTAGAATTAATTTGTGTAAACCTTCACCCAGTTTATTAAATATTTGCACAGTTAGATTTTTTTCCAGGCTAAATAAGGTATTTGAAAAAAAAATTAAATTTGTGATTTTTAATAGAAGAATAGGTTGACTCATGATAATATTAGTTACTCAACTTGTATTGAGTTTATATTCATTGATATAAAGAGAAATTAATCTAGACAGCAAAAGTAGTTCATATTTACTGGTATAAAGAGAAAATCATCCAGAGGAGGAGAAGATGAGGAAGATACTGGCTCTTAAAAGAGTTGGAATACATGAATTAAAAGGTTGTTTACAACTGATGACAACAAAAAAAATCATATTTAGCAAAAAACCCCAAAAACCCACCCTGTTTTACTCCACTGTATTTTAAAATGCAACAGATCAGGCAGGGAATAAGGAGGTCAGAGACTGCCACTTCTATGAGCAGCTTTTCTGGAGATCTGCCATTAAAACCAGTTTGAAGCTGCATTTCTGAAGAATCTTCAGCCAGTGGATGCTGTGGGGCTGAACTAAGTCACTGCTGGGACCCCTGCACTCCTGAGGCAGCAGCCAGGCCCAGCCTCTCCATCTGAGCTGCCTGTGGGTATTTTTTCCAATAGGCTGCATCAATTTTCAGCCCAAGGTATGTTTGGTATTAGAATGTCTTAGGGCACAGCCACACGAATAAATTATTCTGGGCAAAACTTGGAGGTCAGATGCCCAGCAAAACCACCTCTACTCATCATCTCCCTGTGGTGTATGGTGTGACAGATCCCAGGGACCTGGCACATTCCACAGGAAACCAGGGCCAGGAGTGCTGCTGGGGAGTTGCTGACACGGTACAAATGCACACTATAGATTACCCAGTTCATTTCTTCATCTGCCCCTACTCTTATTTCACGATCGCACAAAAGGATTTTAAAATCTTATTTTTGCTTTTTTTTTTTAATACTGGTCTTATGAAAGAAGCTGGCAATGGTATCAGCTTTAAACATTAACCAGCCAAGCTGGACAGCTGATATTTGTTTTAAGTAGAACAATATATAACTTTTCACATTATAAAATCCTGCCATTTTCCCAGGGGGAAAATAGAGAGCAGGAGTGGTACCTACCTCTCCTACCGTAAACTTTTGACTTTGACTCTTTGCACTCAAACCTTTATATTCAAAAGCAGAATAGAAAACCAGGAAAAAGAAAAAGAAAATTATACTGAAAGCAAAAAATATCCTTCATTTTGTTTGTCTTACTAAGTAAAAATGGTGAGATGTTAATGAAAGAGGAGCTGAGAGGGCCATGTCTGAATGTGTTCCTCAAGTCCTGGTGCAGTTCTTTGCTGAGCTTTGCCTGCTGTTTGCAGAAGATGGGAGCTGTGATGGGACATGAGCATTTGGAATTTGGCCACTTAAAGCACAAGCTGGAAGAGGAGCATGGCTTAATTATGGCTGTATCAGGAGCACTAATTAACCACCCTACCAGGCCACCGCAGCCACCTTGAGAGGAATAATATAAAAAAAATCCATGTGGAATAGACACAACGGTCTCAAACTTCTTCAAGATCTTCTGGCACCCATCTCCTGAGCCTGACTTTCCAGCAGACTCTCAGCTTTCCATTCCTGTGGGTGCAGTTCACCCAGGAAAGATCAAAAACCCTCTGAGTCCTATCTGGGAATCAGGGTCACAAACCCCTCACTTGATGGAAGAGAGCAGCAGCTCGGGGTTTGGGAGCTCTGCCACCTTGGGAAGCTGGATCCTGTCAGGAAGAGGCAAGTCCTGGATCAGTTTGGGATCCAACAAATGATCATCTCAAAAATGCCATAACCTAAAAATCAGAGGTCTAGGTGTGCATGTTTTCTTTCCAGAGGGATGGTGCTGTTTGCTTTGTGGAGTGAAGGGTTTCATCAGGCACTGTCAGATGGTTGAGAGACTGGATTCAAGAATAGGGAACCATTCCCAGAGTGGGGCTGGAGCAGGGGATCCAACAAGTTCTGCATCAGCACAGGAGACCCCAGGAGGGTCCAGGGAGCAGAGTCAGATTATCAGATCACTCAGAGGCATTGATGAGAGGGGACTCCAGGAGAACAGACAAGTCCAAGTACAGCATCTGCTTTTGGAACTCTCCCTGGGTTTGCTGTCCCTGGACACAGAAACAAATAGTCCTGGTGTCCTCCACAGAAAGCCTGCACCCTGTGAAGTTTGTGTTCCTTGTGTGTGAGCTTAACCTCCTGTTTATTCCAGGAAGCAAACCTGGAATTAAGCCTGGGAAGACTTGAAAGTTCCAGCTCTGGAAGAAGATAAATGGGATTGAATGCAGGGGTGATCATTCCAGACTCAGTCAACATCCACCATTTCTTTCTGCCTAAATCAGAGATGTAAGAACTTCAAAAGTCCTGTCAGGGACCCTGACTGAATGCTCAGCTTTGCAGCAAACCCTTAAATTAGATGAATTTTGACTGTTCCAAGCTTAAATGTTCACATCCATTTACTTCTGCTTTTTATCAGTATCCATTAACACTAAGCTTATTTATGTTCCAGCTTGGGAAAGTACACGATGGACACACAGTAGCTTATGATCCTTTTCTTTGTATTCCCAAAGGTCAAGGTTTCTTTCAGAAATTGGTTAAAAAAGGCCTTTAATCTGCTAAATTGTTTTCAAAATCCAAAACAGAAAAAAAAAGCCCACATTTGTGATGGATTTAGATGCATTTTGCTAAGCACTTAAGCACTAACAGTTCTGCATTGATTTATTTTATTGTTTTATTTAGTGAAACGTCTGGATACAGATATGCACATTAACCTTTTTTTTTGCTCATATTTACTGTGTCGCCTTCCTTGAAATGGGAACTACAAGTGCTTTGATAAATGGGCTGAAAGGTTGTCTGGTTACCCCATGGTTTCTACTTGTGTCCTTGCTGAAATGCTGTTCTGGACCCTTGTGCAGCAGTGCTGCTCTGTGACTCACTGCCGTCACTTCTGTGCCTCTCAAAACAATAGTTCACTGGGGATCCAGGGCCTCAAATGAGCTACAACCATTTATTCCACCCAATTATTTTTACTTCTCCTCCAATGATAGATGTACACTGTCACAAAATGCCAGTTTGTGTGATGACTGTAAATCTTCCAGCACAGCCTTTTTAACTCTGCACTTGGTAACACCACAGTTTGCTGCTGTGGAAGGTTAAATCCCTTAAAGCTCATCACACTATGAACTAACTCTTCTCATGTGTAAAAAAATAAAATCCAACCCTAAAAGCCATACAGTCCCTTCTAACCTGTTGTTAACAGTGAGCAGTAACAGGTGCCTTAGGGAAGATCACAGAAATACAGGAAACAGACAAAAATTCACACAAAAATGTCCTCCCAGCCTCCAGTGAGATGAAGCTCCAACAAATTTCTGTTCTTACTTTCAACCAACACGAGGAACCAAGCCTTCAGAGGTGACACTGCAAACAACTCCCAGTTCTCATGAACAAAAGCTCCATTTGTGCAGTAGAAAATAAATTTACTATAATGACAAGTTAAGAGACCAGTGCAAGTCTCTTACAAGAACACTGGAGTTTTTTTAAGTCTCAGAATTATTCGTTTAGCTCATAGCTCTTCAATCTTCAGTTCTGGTTCCCAGACAAACATGTCTCAGATATTACTTGCAGCAGAATCTTATTTTAGGAGACTGCTGAGACCTCATCCCAAACTGACAGGTTGGGAATTATGCACATGGAACAGCTATGCCACAAATGGCAAAACAAACTCTACCCCTACATGGCACTTGAGAAAAGCCTTCCAGGACCCTCAGGCAAGCTCTGAGGATTCCCAGGTAGACCCAGTCCTTGTCACTGTGGCTGGATGCCCTTCCCACACACCTTAGGGACTTTCTTATTTATTTATTGCATCATACAGTTCATTTTAGAGATTTTCCTTTTTCCCCATTATTTCTACATCACTACCAACAACAGTATCATGCCTGCAGTTCAATAAATCCTCTGCAATACCCCTGGGGTTTGAAGCAGATCCACATTATGTGGGATATGCATTCACACACTATTTAAAACATATTTTTAAACATTTGAATAACGAAATGGATAAATCCTGAGGACCCTACCCGGTGTTTATTCAGCCTTTACTTACTGAGACAAACTCCCAAGGACAGAGTAAACAGTGACAGAGAACCTCAAGCCTTCACCCACAGCTATAAACAATGAACTCAGCATAAAATCTGATTCCCAGCTGGCACTGGGAGAAGAGCAGCAGCTCCTGCTTCTCCCCACTTTGCTTCCAGAGGGATTACATGAGAAGAGATTTAATTTCTCCTGAAAAGAACTTGCCCCATCCAAGACATTGCCCCATTCACAGCTGGAACAGCAAGAAAGAAGTTAGATGGAGAACTGCTGATTCCTGAGAAGATAAACTGGATTAGAAATGGAGGAGGAGAGCTGTAACAAGAGGCCTGATGCCCAAAGATGATGGAATTTGCCTGAGTGGGGAATTGCTGCTGTTAAGAAGAATAAACAGCACCACATCTATACCCCTTTGACCATGGAGCCCTTGGCACTCAGCACTGTCATATCACACATTGGAAAGATGTTTGTCTGCACAGCTTCAGCTCCGTGCTCATAGTGCCAGTGAGGGAGCTAAGGAAAGGCAATAATCTGACAGAATCACACAGCAAACCAACTCACTAAAAAAAATATGGGATTTTGACCCCAACTTTCACAACCCTCACTGCAAATATGGCTAATTCCAAAATTTTAAAACTAACAGAAAACTCTTAAGTTGTTTTTCATACAATTATTGTGTTCCCTTGAAAATTCCATTTCATTGTTCCAGGGCCCAGAAACAATCTAAGAGATGACCAAGAATATCCCTTATCATATCTCATTTTTATTTTAGTTATTCTTTTAAGTTATTGTAAGAAAAAGAGCAGAAAATTGAGTCCTTTTTGTTCTCCCCGAGATCTGGACACACAAAGCAAGCAGGCTGTTTGATAAATTCATGCCTACTCACAAAAACAAGAGAGACAAGGGATCTGGAAAGGTCACTCATACATTTGTATATTTGTGATCTGAGAAAAATCCCCTGCAGCAGAACACTCCAGGAAGACACTTGGGATTGATCAAGACTTTGGGCTTCAGGCCAATCCATCCTTCTGGTTCTAGAGGAGTGGTCAGCTTCGGTTACCCTGCAGTCTTGATGGGAGTGTTACCCCTGTCAGTTCTGATAGCATCACTTGGAAGAATACAGGAAAGGAAAACCAAAAATCTTCTGAAAGGCTGCTGCTGGTGATGGACTTCAGTGAACAAAAATTAAAATACTGCTACTTAAACAACAAATCAAAAGTAAGTTGTTTTGTCCTGTCCCCTACAATGGGGTGATGCTGTCATGTGAATATCAGTGAAGCAAGACAAACATTTTAACTGACCCAGAATCACATAATACAGAACACAACCTCCCTCCTATAACAAAAGAAGCAAAGTCCCCCACATCCTATGAAAACATACAACTGTTACAGTTATGCAATGAAGGTGCAAGGTGGATTGAAGGCTTGATCTAATAACAGGTAACCTTCAATCCCACACTGCTTTAAGCAGAGGGGCCCAAAATGGGCAGTCCAATATTTCCAGCAGCCAAACCAGCTAAATCTTTGTGGTGTCAACATAACAATGCAAGCAGCTCAGTCTCTTGCTCCCTCTTCCTAAGGCCAAACATGGGGAAAAGAGTGAAGAAGAGGAGCCCTGTTCACAGTCAGACCTGGACAGCCCAACACACAAACACTGCAGAAAGAATAATGGAATTATGGTTTGGGTTGGAAAAGACCTTAAAGATCATCCAGTTCCACCCCCTGCCACTATCCCAGGTTGCTCCAAGCCCTATCCAACCTGGCCTTGGACACTTCCAGGGATGGGGCAACCACAGCTTCTCTGGGCAAGGATTCTGAAGGCTCAGTGCCCTAAATCCAACACCCTGATCCTCTGTGTCCCACAGGGCAGCTTGCAGTGAACCACAGTATGGGAATCACTGTGTGTGTTGGAATTTTCAAAGTTTCCACTGATGCCAGTGAGCTGCCTCTCGAGTATCAGCCTTCATGGTTCTCCAAGCAGAGCATTTTTCAAAGCCTCCTCTCTGTCCACATCTATTATCTGAGTCTTTGAACTCAACTGATCTGCTCACAAAAGGCAAGGAGAGCTGAATGTACAGTTTTGTGGGAATGTTACTGTGCATTATCTAGTTTATGTACAGTAGAGATTAAGTTGCTTTCAGATACATTCCCCTGCACAGGTTGATTACCAGCAAAGCACTGGGGTGCAAAACTTTGATGTCTCTGGGCTGCCATCTGCTAAATAGGAACATCCCATTCTCCCCTTCACCAAGGCATACCTGAGCTTTGAATTATGCCAGGCCAGGAACAAAGGAATCTTGCTCATAACAAAAACCTTTAATAACTCACTGAGAAAGCCTCCCTTTCATCTCTGCCAAGCTTTAGGAAAGGCTGGGAGGCAAGCAGAAATAAACATTGTACAGACTCACCACTGCTGGCTCTAAAGTAAACTCTCCAACTTCCTATTTACATTTCAAGATCTTAAGCTTTGTGGTTTACTAGTTCTGCAAGTAAGTGCTTTGGGTTTTGGAGGCTGCCTGCACATGATCTCCCACCACTACTGAAGTCTTCCTAGCTTTTATTAATATAATAGGGAGGTCAGAAAAGCAACAATCTTTTATATGCCCTGCTAGCAGAAATATTTTACTTGTTGC
Source organism: Cisticola juncidis (assembly GCA_013400215.1). Lineage (NCBI taxonomy): Eukaryota > Metazoa > Chordata > Aves > Passeriformes > Cisticolidae > Cisticola > Cisticola juncidis. The sequence continues at coordinate 579,208 of VXBR01005239.1, forward strand.
TTTTTAAAAGCAAAACAAAGCAAGTAAAGCATACAACGGCAAATTAATGCCAGCAAAGGGGATATTGCAGTTGTGTTTGTTTCTTTTTGAAACTGAGGATGTTGGAACACAGAACAAGAGAGTTTCATTAAAAAGGGTGTGGAGGAGTTCTTTGAGGGACAAGTAAAAGAAGGTGGCAATTTTATGGATTTAGAACCCTTCTAAGGCCATTGGCTGAAAAAGAGGCTCTGTGACCTTTTCTACATAAGCTGAAATCTGTGTACACTAAGGACGGGCAACCTGCAACAACAGTTGGGAAGTAAATGTGGTTTTCATTTCATGCAGCCTTCCCTAAATGTAAAACATCTTCATTAGCTGGGAAGTCAGCACTGTGACTGCTGCCAAATGCAATATAGAAGGCAGCAGAACTGTGCTGAACGGGGACAGAGTGAGGGAGAGGCTCCTGTGGCACTCAGCTTTCTCCACTCCAAAGGCTCTGTGGCTCATGTGCACAACAGGCTTTACAAAGGAGAGGAATATTTAAAAAGCAAGAGGGCAGGTGCTTATCAATTTCATAAAGCTCATACGGATCATTTCCCAAACTTGCCCAGACCGCCCCCAGCCTCACTAGGTTTGCTTTTGGTTTTATTTTTTCCCTCCTGCATTGCTCCCCGTTCTCCTGCCCGCCTGACCCTCCCAAACCCAGCGCCTTTCCCCTGGTCAGGAGAAGGACGAATCGTGCTGAAGGCTGGATGGCAGCCGGGTGGCAGAGGCTATGCTGGCCGGGTGGCAGGGGCTGACCGGGGCTGTGCTGCCCTGCCCGGGACTGTGCTATCCGGGGCTGTGCTGTGCTATCCGGGGCTGTGCTGTGCTATCCGGGGCTGTGCTGTGCTATCCGGGGCTGTGCTGTGCTGCCCTGCCCGGACCTGTGCTGTGCTGTCTTGTCCGGGGCTGTGCTATCCGGGGCTGTGCTGTGCTGCCCTGCCCGGACCTGTGCTGTGCTGTCTTGTCCGGGGCTGTGCTATCCGGGGCTGTGCTGT
>VXBR01005239.1:580734-649184 GCA_013400215.1 Cisticola juncidis
GGCCCTGCCCCCCGCACCCCCCGCCCGAGGCAGGGCTGCCCGTCCCGGGGCGTGCGGGGCTCCAGCGCCGCTCTCCCAGCGCAGCCCGCGGTGCCAGCCCCGAGCCCGGCCCTGCTGGGAGCAGCTCACGAGTCCCTGATTGCTCCAAAAGCTGCCGCTTTAACAACGTGGCACGTTCTGAAGAGGAGACTCCGCTATCAGAGCCAAAATACACTGAATGCACTTGCTGGTCTGGCTCCCGCTGAGATTAGAGATCAGCTCTGAGAACGCTCCGAGCCAGCGCGTCCCCGCTGCCTCCTCTCCAGGATGTACCGCGAAGGACACGTACTCTGCATGCTCTGGGGGTGGAAACGTGCTCAACACTCTGTTTGTGTGAACAAAGCTGGCAGCTCGGGCGGATATTGTGGAGCAGAGAAGCTCTATTGTGTTTGCCAGTCATCACGAGAACCAAATGAACAAATTTAGAATAAGCAAATTGGGCTGGAGTTCCTTTAGCAGAAAACACTCAAAGGCTAGTCAGGCTTAGTGAGAAAGAGTATGGGATATTCTTCCTGAAATAATCCATAGTAAACATTGGGACAGCAAAATTATCTGCTCATTTTGCTGTTCATGCAGTTGCTCTGTCTTTTAGATTGATGTATTAAATCTGAAAAGGTCGAAGATAAATTACTTGTGCCTCTTCAATTAAAAAAAAAAAAAATTACTAAATTATACAGTTCAAACCACATGCACATTATCACCCAGGGAAAAATGAACTGTACACCAAGCCAGGTAAGCCTGTTCCTAATGCCAAGAGTCACAGAAGTAACAAAAACTTGCAAAAGCAAAAAGATGCAAAAGAGGAGATTGCATCTAAACTTGAAGGTATTCCTTGACAATTCCCATAAAGAGGTGTTGAATACAAAGAACTGATAAAGAAGGAATGACTGAAGAAGAACACAGACACTATCACCAAATGAAGACAGAAAAAAAAATCAGAGACTCTGGAGAGAATGGAATACAAACCTTGTACATTTGGGACTCAAAATACCAGCAAATTCAGACTCCCCCCACTAATAAGCTAAAATTAGGCCAGACCATGTTCCCATTGGAAGCTGCCCTGCCTACTTTCTTCAGCTGGGAATCACAAAAGGAGCAAGAACAACGTATATTTTCATGATGGTACAACTTTGCCCTGCAAAAGCACGCTTGTGCCCAGGACTGGGACATGGGAATACAGAAATCCGTGCCTGAAAACCTCCTCATCACATAAAGGCTTCAGAAGAAAAAGCACTTTTGAAACCTTTAAAAGACCCCATAAAACCCTAAGACACTGGCAGGAAAACAGGCTTTTAGGGAAACCAACCACCTTATTCCCAGAAGTTAGGGCATGTCTGTTAGACCCATGCAAAGCACAAGTCAGGAATAACAGGCAAGCTCCTGTTTCAGTGCCTCAAACCTGCTGTGATTTTGCTGGGAAAAACTACTCACACATTTTGTGTAGTCTCCATGGCTACACAGGGAAAGGCTCCTAAAAGTTCCAAAGGCAGGTGTGGGTGCTGAGCTCAGAGCCTGCAAAGCACCGTGGCAGTGCCAGCCCACCCAGGAAAGTCAGGGAATGCCCTTGGGGACAGAGACCAAACCTGCAGGGGTAAATCCCCAAATGTCCCCAAAACAAGGGACAATCCCTCACAAGTGAAACAGCAGCTTATTTGCCATTCTAAATGCAAATTCTACCCGTGTCTTTTGCTAGGGCAAAGGAGGCAGCAGAGGATCATGTAAAATGCATAACTGTCCAAAAATATTCAGAAAACCATCTTTTCTTTTCTTTTTCTTCATGGATAATGGATGAGCCCTGAGGTGGCAGTGAGTTTTAGCAATCAACAGCTCAGACCTGGGCTGGGGTCACTAACTTAATTAGAACATGCATTTTGCTGCTTTCATGAGCTACTCAACAGAAACACAAAATTCTTTGTGTGCGTCTGGTTACCCCAAACCGTCCGTGGTTAATTCCAAAAGCGTATCCTCACTTAAAAATGGTAGTTCCACCACAAATTAAACTATTATAGCCATGAGTAAAATTAGGTTCCACATTTGTACTTTCTAAAATATCAAAGGCATGATTAGCAAAGTCTTTTGTTTAAGATCTCTGGAGTCCTGGAGGTAATGAAAACTGGGTCGAGGAGCAGCTTCTCTGCAGGTTTGCAGTAAATGCTGTGTCCAAGCATTACCTGTGACTCACAGAGTATTTGGTCTAGAGAATGGAAGTACTGAACCAACACACAGACACCAAGAGCAGTCCCCCTGCCCTGACCAGAGGAGGAGGAAGGGGTGCAAAAGAAAGGCACTGCAGATGATTTTGAGCAGTTTCCTGTGACGGCCCCTTAAAAGAAACCCAGCCATACTTTCCCCCTGCTTTCTGTTTGCTGAATTTCTCCTGACAGTTGGCTCCTTCGTCTGCCAGAACCACAACAAAGGACGGCCTTGAGTTTCCACACAGGCCATTTTCTCCCTCTCTCCTCTCTGATCATCTCACAAAGGTATTATTGTTGCTGGCTCGCTGGGGCTCAGTGCACCTGAGGCACATCAAAGGCACTTTTTAATGCCCGCCTGACCACACAGGTCTCTCTCCCACTGCATTAAATTAAACTCGATGATTAATCTCTGTAGCCCTCAGGGTCCCTTGGTGCACACGGAGAGAGAAAATATATATTTCTATCAAAACACAAGTATAATATACTTTCATTTTATAGTCCTAATTAAAAAAAGGAACAGCTAATTTTGGCCAAATGCAGCTGCATATAGGTCTCATTAAAACACAAATACAACTGCTCTGTGTGCTCCATGTTCACTTCATGCAGCCTGTTCAGGTAATAGATAAAAAAAGAAAACTAAAATCCTTTCACAGATTAGATCCAGAGAAGTTTAGAATTTGCTTATTGTCTGCTGGCTAGAGATTGTTATACCCCTCCCTGTGCAGATGAGTGAAGGCAGGCAGTTAAGGAAATGATTATAAAATGCTGAGTAGGTAGATTTAAGTAAAAATCTACTTAAATCTAGCAAAAACTGCACAAGCAGTTCCTGAGTTTGAACTGAAGTGATTAAAAGCCTTAAAAGGTTCTGCCTCATGCAGTCTGTGTTCCAATTTGGGGTTTCTTTGATGACAGAACATCAACATGGATTTTATCCCATCCCTTTTGCTACATTAGCATATTTAATGCATCCACAGCTCTCATGGTTGTGGAGAGTGCACACAAAACACGTTAACATTGAAACACGTCTAATTTGGGAATCAAACAATCTACAGTTGTGAAGTGGGTGTATGTTGGAGCTTCCCAATGTACAAATATCAAAAATTAATAAATAACCACACACGTGTCCTCCTCCAGGGCTGGTTGTACTAAAGGAATGGCCCAGTGCCAGCTGGCCCAGTGCCAGGTACCCAACACTGCCCTCAGACCTTTGGGGGAAGCTGCCTGAAAGCTCCTCAGCTCACTGCAGTCCAGTGCTATGTCTCTATTAACTCATTTTAACAATTTAAACTAACTCAGCTAAATGAGACAGGTTAGGAAGAGTTCACTCAAGCAGCTTCTATTGAAAGGGCAGAAACCTCCATCAAAAAACCTGGAAATAATGAAAGCAGTGCAGGGCTTGAAGGGTGACTTCTTCCCCCAGGGTGCCCCACCTGCCCTATGACAGACAGACAGACAGACAGACAGGTACCAGTGGAATTTTTCAAAGAGCAAGCCAAGAGTCATGGAGTTTGAGCCTTGCAACTTTTGTTTAGCAAGGAACTAAAATATAACCCAGTTGTTCTACGGGCTTTAAGCTCCATGCTCTGCTTCACAATAGTGGAATTATTCACGTCTTTAAATTCAATCACGTGCTAAAATGCTTTGCTGAACGACAATCCATGTGACAAGATCACCAGTTATTCACGCTCAAGATCTCCATGGATTCATGCTGTTACTACAGAGACAACTTATTGTTAAGCCTGATGTTTTATTATCAGCCTCCTTTCTTTTTCTCTCCTGGAGCTTTCTCCATGAAATATGTCAGTCCTCACCAATATCTCTGCCACTCCCAGTGCCATTTACTCCTTTTGGAAAAATCCAAGTTCTAATCATTCTAAATTTAAGACCAAAATGAGTTTTAAATAAAAAATGTGGCAGAAAAGGGTACTTATCTAAATGGAATGCTCTCAGACTCATACATTTTAAAACAGTATAAATTTCAAAAGCAGACACTAAATTTTAATTGCAATCTCAGAGAAAGCTTTTGTATTAATTCACTGAGAAAAATTAGCGAAGCGAAAACTGCTTATTGGGGGGTTTTCTTTCTTTTTACTCATGATATGTCTCATAATTCTGTACACCATGGCAATTTTCAGAGGGAGAAGGATTTATATTGATTAAAGGAGGAGGTGGGGGAGCAGGGCTGTGAGTAGAGACGGTCACTCCTTCTCCAAAGACTCTTCTGTGACACATTAGTGACAGGCTTGTCACAGATAACTCAGGCTCAGGCTTTGGCTCAGATTTCAGGCTGCTCTTTAAGCCACTCTGGCATCGTGGTTTTTACTTTCCATGCCATTTTTCAGTATTGATTTCTACTACTATTAAAGTTCTTGCCTAATAGCAAATGCACGGTAATTTATAATTAATATCCAAAGGTAAAGATAGAGTTACCAGAAAAAAAATTCAAGGAAAAAAGAAGGGGGTGAAAAGGACAAAGGTCAATTTTCCTTTCAAAAAAATAAGTTAGTAAATCCTGCACAAATTAGGATGACACATACAACCTACCCCCATGTGGCACGAAGATGTTCCACAGATCATTGCCACTCGGGATGTAATGGGCTGGTTCTCGCAGGGAAGGTTGTGTCCTTTCACATCTGCCCCAATTACTCCTATTAAAGTAAAATTAAAGATCTCTGTTAAAGAAGAACAAGCCACCCCAAACCAAACAGACCTTTTCTGCACTCAAATAATTGCTGAGTATCTCACACCACTGCCACAAATCAAGAAAGTCTACTTGGCCAATAAAGGAAATCATTTTATCTATCAGATTAAAGTATTTATTCCAGATATAAGGACCCAAGTTGATTTCTTCTAAATGCATGTCTATCATCATGATTTTTATGCGTTATTTTACCTAGGAAATGTTATTTCACCTGACATTTATTCTCTTGGGTAGCTCACTGCCATGCAGAATAAAAGTGCCCTGCTGGACTGGCAGGCTGCAGATGTGTTTATTTGTTCCCAGTTTATCATGAACATCCTAGCTGATGTGTTTTGTCAGGGGATGAGTTGGAGAAAGGGGTAACTTGGCAGGAGACTGGAAGGCTGCCAGCTTTGTTGTCCTCACTGCTGCTGCTGTTCTATGCATGTCAGAACCATCTAGAGGCAGATTATTCCTCCCCTTCGAGGAACTCTGCAGGACAGCAGAGGAGGGAGCACTAAGTCAGCACCACACAGCAGCAGAAAATCCACCCAGGAGATGCCAGGGAGGAGCCAGGCAGAGCTGAACCTCAGAACACATCCCATCCTTCTTGATTCACTCCAGAGGAGGCCACAGAGGCAATCTGCCCTCTCCTGCTCCTCTCCAGGCTCCATCCTGGCACCAGCAAAATGCAGCACCAACAAGTAACATTCTACATTGGACTTTTTTTTTCTTAAACATTTTTTCACCAGACTGTGCATTTGCATCTGCAAAGCTCAGTTTGGAGACCAGTATGTCAATACTGATTAAAAAAATCCCCTTCCCCTCCCAGTGGAATGATCAGGAAAACATTTGCTGGACATTGTGAAAGATGCCAAGTGTTAGAGCTGGTTCATATCCTACATTTCATTAACACCCTCTTGTTTAGATCTTTTAATGCTCTGTTATCAAATGAGTCTGGTGGGGTTTCTCTTACTGGGATCACCATGGTTATCCTGGTATTACCATGGTTGGAAGTCATCTAAATAATCAGAAAATTAAGGGCTAAAATTTTAAAGTCTTAAAAAAATCCATCCTCATGTCCCTTTAACTAAACTGACTTATAACTATAAAGTGGCACAGCTGTCATAAAGAAAGTTAGAACAACAAAAAGCTAAAAGTAAGGCTTCTACTTTATGCTTCATTTTTTCACTGCTCCAACATGATTAATATATATTAGGAATTTTGGATAGGGTTGTCTACAATGCAAATTCCTGTTCTAAGCAAGACTGTATTAGAATTTCTTGAGTTAAAAATACTGTTCACACCTGAGAAGGAAGAAATCTTTTAAACTAAATAGTCAGCATATGCTGCAAATGTATCTTCATAAACAATATAAAACTGAAAAGATCTCTTAAATTGTTGAGAAAATATGCATTCTGCAAAGCAGGAATTAAGGCCTTTTTTGGAATTCTAGTCAGTGGCTTCACCAGTGTTTAAATTGTTAGAGTCCTCCTATTTGTGATTAATTAAAGTCAGACAGCAAATAAGTCTGGAATATTGGCTAAAAGTTATATAATTGCTGTTATAAGTCACTTGCACCTTTAGCTTAGGTGGAATTTTCACAGTCTGAGGCAGACTCAAAAGCAGAGGCTGAGAAGAAGAAGTTTGTGCACCACACAGAATAAAGCAGAGATCTTTAGGAAGGCAAGCAGTGCTCAGCAATGTGCACTTCTGGATCTCTTCCACAGTGACACGGTATTTTAGACACTGCACCATAAATCATCTGCTTTTGTTGAAACAATGCTGATGCCTTTTGAAAAGGTGCAATGTAAACAGTATTTTTATGAGGCCAGTCCCACAAGCCTGGCCTCCTGTCCTCACAGTTTTATCTGTACTCTCTGAAATTAGTGCAGTAGGTCAAAATGCAGGCTGTGACTTCTTGGCTCTTAGATCCTCACTCTTCCATAAGAGGTATCAGATGGAGTCACACATGACCCCTCAAACATATACACTAAATAATTCTGTACCTTGTTGTACTCAAAACTTTGAAACCTTCATAAACTCCAGGAACCTGCTCAGCCAAACCACACTTCACATCAAGCCAAAAGCAGACCTGAGTTGCATCACAAGTTATTAGCACTGAAAACAAGATGTCCACTATGTAATTCTGGTTTAGCCTGCAGGATATTTTCTTTACAAATATCTGCACTCTTTGACTCTCCTTTTGCTATCAAATTTTTTTCATTTTTGCAGTCCTTTCTACTGAAAGCAGAGTGTCTCTACCCACTGAAGCCCTTTCCTGAGGGATGCCAGTAGCTGAGTGTTTCTAATGTCAGAGTTTCTGCTCAGAAGTCTATATCAAGAAACAGACAGCTGCTCTCTATACTTTTTAAAATTCAATTGATTGATTTTAGCACATGATAAAATGGGCATTTTTGTGCTCTGGATCCATGATGGTGCCAATTAAACAAGGACCTTCCATTGCCACTTTCAAATGCTCTGTGACAACGCAGTTTTGCAGCAAGTTCATTCTCTCAGGTCAGATTATTACTATATTCTTTTCCAAGAACACAGAATTACCAGGGTACACAGTTTTAAACACAATTTTATGCAATTAGGATACTGACAGGTATTTTTAAGTCAGTCACAACACACCTACAAATATGACACTGAAGCTCAGTCTTCCTTTTTGCAGACAAATCTACCTCTAATCCTTTCCAGGTAGCAAGAAAAGCAACTCCATGATTACTTAACCTCACCAAAAGCAAAGTAAAGGAATTTAAACATTAAAAAAGTTCCAGTGCACAGTTTCTAGAAGGACAAGCGAGATTTAAACCAGCACAAAATATTTGAAACAAAACTGGTAGTTTAGCACCTAATCATATTTCAGTTAGATCTAGAAAAAAATCCTCTGATGAGCAATAGATTTCCATTAAAGAGTTCTGTCTCAACAACACTGAAACTTCCTGAGGTAAGACTGTTTTAAAACCAGCAAACTAAAAAACCCCTCAATTTCCTGCTGAAAAATTTACACTGAATCTTTTCATTATTGATTGTATTTGGATAAGACCAAACAGCATAGTAAGAAAATGAACTTATTGGGCCTCATCAAATGTATTTCAGAAAAGTTAAACCAGGGCTGAACATCAGAATATTGTGCTGGAAAAGAAAAAAAGTCAAAGCATCAGACCTTAAAGCTTTGAATCATGAATCACTTCTAAAGCTAATAAGAAACCTAACTATGAACAAGCCTCAAACAGGAGGCTTCTCTCTCAGAATGGTTGTTTTGGTGATTTTTTTTGTTGCCTATCCCCAAAGTTTTGAGCACCAGAAGATGCAAACTCTCAGCAATGTTGACATTCCAAGACCATGGTGTTTCAGTCAAAGTGGAACTAGCAGAAATAAACAAACAATTTGTGAATCTAGCTAAAAAGATACATACCAGTGATATATCCCCTTCCTAGAGACAGATTTGCAGTAGCAGTTATTGTGATGATTTGGGTTTTTTTTAAGACTAGCATCAGAGCAAATGGCTGGATAAAAACAGTGTGTGACAAAAGTGGCTTTCTGAAATGAATTCACCAATTCCTGTCTCCAAGAACAGTAAATCCACGAGTGAGTACCCAGTCCTCCAGCGTGGGCATCGATGAGAGACGCTGCCACTGCAATGCCCTCGGGGAGACCCAGATCCTCCGCAGCGTCCGGGGCCAGCCCTCTCCCAACAGCCTCTCCAGGAGACAGGACTTGGCTTCCTGGGCAGACACAGGACAAAACAAACACCTGTCAGTTCACTAAACAGAAAAACAAATGTGTGTGATCCCTTCCTCTCCCTCCAGTTAAGCCCCGTGTCTGTAAAACAAAGAAATGCATCAAAGAACTCGGAGTGATGGAGGAGCTTTCATTATCTGTCTGCAGATTAAAGATAACCGTGCCAGATCAGCTGTCCCATGGTAATTTAGAGGTTCAAAAGCATTCAATAAATATCCTATCTACCCACAGAGAAAGATTTCACCACAAGCAATTAAATTCTGCTTGGCATTTCTCCAGGAGATATGAAATGCAGGAATCCCAGGTTTGGTGGAAGGTGCTGCCTGCAGGCGTTCTCTGGGCATGGAAGGAGCCTCAGCCCAGTCCGTGCTCACAAATGAGCACTGCACCTGCTGCACAAGGAACTGGCCAATTTCTTTTTCCATTTCCATTCTTTCCAGCAGTTCTACTAGGAATCAAGTGGCTATAGCAACAGAAACTCTGAAAGAGAAACTGGCTTAAACAGCAAATTCCTCCAGTTGCAGCTGTATTTCCTCACAGACTTCAATAATCCCTTTCTGAGCTTGTCTGGCCTGTGAGCGTGAAGAAGACAAGAACACAACACTGCCCTGTCCCAGGGAGCCCAGGGGCAGGTCCTGCTGTGAAACACACCCAGTCCTGTCTGAGCTTAGAACAAATCTGGATTCTTTCAAGTAGTGTAATTTAGGGATACCCCTGAGAGTCTCCTCTCAGCCTCCCACAGCTGGAGCAGTGAGCTCCTGGGACTGCACACACTTCCAAATTTATCCAGTTTGGATAGATCAGTGGGAGTTCCCACTGACCTCCCTGACAATGCCAGGGCTCTTAGTACCTATCTGCAGTGTTTACTAAATTCAACAAGTCTGGGCAGAGCTGGCAAAACTTCTCTTTAAAATAAAACAAAACTATTCCCACAGTCAGTTTTATTGAGAATGTTATACCTGAAGCATGTTCTGATACGCAGAAAGGACATAAAACATCCTCCACAACAGACATTCATTAAGAGGAATAGCATATCATAAAATGTCAGGAATACACTAATTCTCATGAGCATAAACTAAAAATGCAGTTACAGAACCTTACTGTTTCATGGAAAGGTTATCATATTAAATTCATAGGTCTTCAATTTTAAATATCACTTAGATCTTTGCTGTAAATTATGTTGGTTCTTCATTTTTAGAAGCTACATTCTCCTTCTGCCCATTTCCTGATGGATGCAGTGTATGGAGCATTTTGGGATCAGCACACCCAAATTCACAGTTGCTCATTTCTCCAAGAGTTTCTGCTCTGTTGACAGCCACATATCTCTGCCCCTGAAATTCCAGGCTGAACCTCACACTGGAAATTTAAAATCAGTGTAGCCAAAACTGTTCCATTAACGTTGGGTTTATATTCAGTATTGGGGGCAATAAGCAAATCTCATCATTAAGCTTTAAACAGAAGAACATGAGGACATTAAGTCACCTCACCACAGGAAAAAAAAAATCTGTATTTTATTATTTCTGCATTTTATTAGTTACTTATTCTAAAGTTAAAACATTGTCCTGGTTTTTCAAGAGATGTATCTTTTGCATTTTCCCCAATAAGCTGAAGAGAAGGATGTTCCTCTTTAAGAGACTTTTGCATTAACATTTCTGTGTTTTTAAGACACTGGAGAAAAATACCAAAGCTTCTGCTTCTCCTGACATTCAAAGACCCTGCAGGTGGAAGGAAGTTCAAAAGAGTTCATGCAGCTAAACCCACATCTTCAAAATCAATTGCCTGACCTGAAAGCACAACCATGGTGTATATACAGCATGAGGTGAAATTAATCTGAAATAAAACCTTGTTCCAGGCATGTCATTCCATGGTTGGCTACTTTATATCAGTCATACCAGTCAAACACTTTAGTGTGTAATTATTATGTAGTTCTACTCCATTTTAGAGATCAGGGCTACTATCAGACAAAATCTTTTCCTACCAGCTTCTCCATTACTGTATTTCTAGTTAATAAGCACTAAGGGAACGATTTCAGAGATAAAGATAATCCTCTCCTCTACAGCAGCAGAAGAAAATGACCCTATAATTCCTTTGGTACTGGTTATTTATCAGAATGACCAGCAGCACTGCCACCCCCATGGGCATAAAGTGTGTGAGGACACACAGGGTGATTTGGAGAGGCTGCATAATTATCTTGTATTTTAAATAAAACAATTAACAGCAGTCTGCCCCACATGTTTTAAAAGTCAAAATATGCCTGAGCAACTATTCCTAGACTGAAAGCACTTCCCAACAGCTGGGAAGGGAGAGCAGTCAGAGTCACCCATGGCAGGGATTGCAAAGGGGAGCTCCTGGGTCACCCAGCAGCCAGGGAGTGCAGGACAGAGAGAAAACAGAGTGCACAGGGAGAGGATTCTCACTCTGCCCCTCTCCTTCACTCTCCCAGCTCTACAGACCAAGGAAAGCTCTGCCAGGCCCACAGGAAATGTTCCCAAGGTGCAGGCTTCATTCTGCCATCAGGAATTTGCCTCCCCCCTACACAAGTGTAAGGCAGTATGGAATGGACAGAGCCTTCACCCCACCACACGGGCACAGACCTGGCAAGGGAAGTGTCATTCTCATAGTTCAGTCTTCACCAAAAAGCTAGAAAACTCAGCTAAGCATCAGAGTGCTTAGAAGTGTAAAGCTATTAAGTGATAAAATAAGAAAACACAAGAAACAACAATAAGGAGACACAGCTAAAAGTGAAGTTTTGGCACAGGTTGTATTCCAGTACTAGACTGGGAGGGAGCAGATTCTTCCTTAAGCAAAACACCGCAGCTTTAAAACCCCTGGGGCAGCTCTCTGAACATAAAGGTGTTCTACAGCTCACACAGCAATTCAGCAGCAGGTGCTGCCACCCTTAAATCCGAGGGGAAAGAAGCTGAAGGAGGGAGGGAAGGAGGGAGGCAGAGCTGCCTGCACACAGGGCCAGTGAGAGCAGGACAGCGCTGCACAAAGGAGGCACTGAAAGGCCCGAGACTCCTCAAGGCTGCTGCCAAAGTAAATGTATCCAGCCTTTTGTTTACAGTAGTCTCCTGTGCAAGTCATTTACCTTTGCTATAATGACTTCCAAAATTAGAGCTAACCAAACAAACCCAGAATGGCTGAAGCTGGAGGACTTTCTGTTTCACATTGGTGCAGCTGTTTCACTAATGCAGTGCCTTAATCCACAGCCTTTCATTTGGGACAGACAGGCTATTTCCAGCTATTTTTCCCCTATAAAGCAGCGAGTTTACAAAAGGAAAAAGCTGTCTGAATCTCTTCCTTCTCTTTTATCCCTCTTCGAAGACTGATGTTAGAGTTGCTGTGATCAAGCTTTGTTTAAAGAATTTATGTGCTACCAAAGACCCTCTACCTTTTTAGGTGCTTCCCACAGGAACCAGCTTTTTACCAGACACAAGACACGAGGCAGATAATGCCTCTTCAGTCAACTTTAGTGATCCAAATTCAGTGTATTGGCTCACTAATATTTAACAGAACGAGGTACTTCAGGATGTAGCCCCTTTTCAACAAAGCTGGGAGCAGCAGGGGCCCAGCTGATTCCAGCACAGCTTTTCATCTATCTCACAGAACCGGATTGTAATTCATATATTTGGCTGTGTAAGTGCATAAAAATATGAAAGGAAGAAAATTCAAAGGAGATGTCCCTTCCCTGAGACCCAAACAAACCTGAATTTGGATATAAGGATCCCTTGCCCAAATGCCAGCATCCCAAGGGTACATCCAGTCCCCATTTCACAGCACCACCCAACTGAACAATTAAACTGCTTTCTGATTTAAAAGACATCACAGAAAACAGATACTCTGTTAAATAAGTGATAGAGAACATGCACTGAAGTTATCTCTTTAAACAAAACAGTGCTGAACAGGAATTGAAGAAAACAGGACCTTAGTAAAAAAAAAGCACTGTCCATCCAAATGTAGGAAGAAATGTAAGGGATTTTCCCCTTGAATATGCATTACAAAGCATGCAGATAATCTCAAATTCTTTGTGTTTCATAGTAATTCTCACAATGCCAAAGGTCTGGGATATGCAGGGAATCTCAATAAACAATACAGGTTGTCCCAACCCTATCTCACTCAAATCATTATCAAACATGCCTCTCAATTACAGACAATACTCACATTTACCTGAGATGTGTATAGCTGATTTTTCTACAATTTCTACCCCAGCTGAGTAGCCAAAATAGCACTAAGATCAGATGGAGGCAGAATAATGATGCTGACTGTAAAATTATAATACTAATTTTTTCTTAGTACTGAATGCACAGTGGTTAAAAGATGTTAGGAACAGCAAGATTTGGGGCTTTTTTAACCTCCAAATAACCTCCATAAAACTTCCTGGTCGGCAGTTAAAGACTTCAGAATTTTCATTGAGGAAAACCAAAACAAATTGCGGTATTATACGCCAGCTCATTTAAAAGTGAGGAAAATGGTTAAACAAAATCACTTTGGCTTTCTTCAGTTCAAAATTCATCTCTGTCTACACGAGCTGCCACAGTAGCTTGAGGCAAATCTAATTTGGGGCCTTTCCATCCCACTCTCCCAGAGAGCCTTTGGCTGAACTACATCTCCACTACCTAATGTGTAAATACCTCAGGCAGGACTGGGCTGCTAAACTCTGGCAAAATCAAATCAGGCAGGTCCTGGTTCATTAAGCTGAGCACAAAATTGGTCAGCAAAGCAGAGGTGCCTACTCCAACACAGATTGCTTGGCCTTTTTGTCCCAAAGAATGAGAGTTATTGCAGGTATAAATTAGAAGCTTTCCTGGTGAAAGGTCAAAAGGAAAAAGAATTTTGGCTCAACAGGCTCGTTGTGGTGGTTGGGGCTGAGTTTTCTTTGCTGGACTGCAGGGAAGCAGTGCAGAATGAATTTGTCCTGCTGTGTGTGGTTCACTGCTCACTGCATCTGGGTACAAACCACACATACCTGATGTCTTCCTAAAGCTGCAGAATGCAATATCTTGATGTCTTACTAAGTAATTAGAGGGAATGTATTTACACTCAAATTTAGCTAGCTGAGCTCAAGTTTTTGCTTGCAAACAATAATTTCACTAGGCTGCTAATTGACATTTTGTCTGTCTTTACAGCACAATATTCCTCAGAGTATCTCTAGATACAAAAATCAGTGCAGAGGGCAGGACTATTGCTCTACTTTTGGAGTTGCTCTTCTCTGGTACACTAAATTACTATGAGTAAAGGCAATTTGGCATGTATTAATAATGGATTATTACTTAACAGGTTTTTTTTTACTAGATTTTTTTAACAACTTACATGATAACAACTCTTCTCAGAATAAATAATTCTCCTTTCTTCCAATCTGAAATAAATATCAGACCAAAAATAATCTCATCAGTTACTGAAAGGAGACTTTAAAATCTTTCACCCAAGCTTATTCCTCACCAAATCCACACAGTATCCAGTTGTAATATCCATTCTGAGAAGACACTGATGCACTGTAAACTAAAAAAGTTCAGAAATTAGCCAGGAAAACAATTAGGATTGAGAAGTATGACAGTTCACCCAAGACAGTTCACCCACTTTGGGGGAACCTTCAGTGTTTTCCTTGATCACAGGAAATTTGAGTCTGTGCAGGTCAAGCGTGTCCCTATGGTCTGCCAGGCAGGAGTAGGAAGTTAAATCAGATGAAAAATCATGTTCTTTAATTAATTCATTAATTTTGAGACATGACAGCAACTAACAATCAACAGCCTTTCAGTCTGAAGTGGGCTCTCCATCACAGGAAATTATAAAATCAAGATTGGTTCTCAGATACACTTTAAACTACTTAAGCATTAATTTTTAAGGAGTCCAACAGCCTCTGACTCGGAGGAAGTCAGCAAACTGTTTGAAATAGTCCTTCTGATTTTGTGAATCCTGACTCATAAAGCAGACAGCACTGTTTTAAAAGTTATCTCAGCAGGAGGCTGAAGCCAAAAAAAAAGAAGATGAATAACAAATGGAGACCAGGGAGAACAAGAGTAAGGTAAAAAGAAGGAATGACCCAGAACTATTCTGAGAAATGTCTCTTTTTTTTTTTCTTTTTTTTACAACAGTATGAAAAATAAGCAAGGAGGATTATATCTCAGAAATTTGAATATGAACAATTACAACAGCCCAAGTTTACTCAAAGCTTCTATGAAATTTAAAACCAGAAATTCAATGGCTCCTAGTTTTCATTCTAGAAAGTTCCCAAGCCCTCAGTGTTACCAGAGTAGAAGCAAATATGATTCCTTAGGGAGGCAGAGTCCAAAACCAGCACTCTCTGAGGGGACAGTGGAATATTCGTTTATTCTGATTTTTTTAAAAGATCTAAACTTTTACAAAGGTTTTCTAAGCTTTGAGGAATGGAGGGACAGCACCCAGTACTCCTCATTTCTTTGAGTGGGAAGGAGCCACCTGCCAGCAGGACTCAGCTGATGATAACCAGGGTGAGTGATGATTCCTTTCCTGGTGGAAGAGGAATGGAAAATTCACCCAGGAAACATCCTGGAGAAACTTGAGCTGCCCGAGTTCAGCTCAGCCTGAGCTCAGCTCAAGAACAGTTATTGGAAAGAGGAAGAGTAGCTTGGACTAGACTGAAGTCTGAGCAAGGAGAAGGCTTGGAGGAGCAGGAGGCAGATTTAATCCACGAGTTTATCAATATCTGATGGGAAGGAGTAAAGATCAGGGAGAATGACCCTGCTCAGTGGCCCCCAGGGCACCACAAGTGTGACAAGCACAAACTGAAATACAGGGAATTACATTTAAACCAAATTTAAAACATGGTTTTACTGGGGAGGAGTGGTCAGGACACTGAAACAGGTTACCCAGGCAGATTCTGGAATCTCCACCTTTGGAAATACTTACAACTCAACAGGACACAGCCCTGAACAAGCTTTATAGGTGACCCTGCTGTGATCATTTCAAGATGGTCCTTCTAATCCCAATGATTCGTGTGATTCGGTGATCTCAAGATGGAAAAAGCAGAAAATAAAACAGAAATCAGGAGTGTGGAGCTTTTCTGAGGAAAAGCCCAACTCCTTCCTGCTGAATCATGTATTACAAAATAATGCCTCAAGCTCTCAGGAAGGAGACACCCAAAAACCTCCCTGCACTGTGCCAGTCTCAGTTGCTGCAGCTCTTGGACAGGCTGAAATGACAGGAAGCCAGAAAAATGTTAGCATATTTGGAACACTATTCACTTGTAAATTCCATGGATTTTGACAGCATGTAAGTGTAAATATCCTCTGATTCATCCTTTTAATTTTGTTTCAAATTGCAGTGTGTTGTAATTTATCTGGGATAGCAAAAGACCAAGGAAAGACAGATAAAGGCATCCCATATCAGAGAATCCCTTTACTTATTATTCTGTGCCATTTGCAAAGTACAGAATTTAAAGCTTGCAATCCAGTTTTATGAAGAACTGGCAGCTACAAGCTGACCTGAAAAAATAAAAATCATCATCCCTTTCTCTCAGCCTTTAAGGAAATCCCTTCATGTGCTCCAGAGAATCTGGCATCAAAGGCCTTGGGAGAGACAGGGAAAACTGGCAGAACAAATGGATTGACCATTCCCTCCACAGCTGCTGTAGCATTAATATTGACCATACTCTCCCACCCTGCACTGAATCTCCCAATTTCAGCCTAAATGTCAATAAATTAACAGAACATCCAAGTATTAGAGCTGACAAAACAGAGAACCTAAGCAGACTCTATTTGAAGTGTAAAAAGGGAGATATTCAATGCCATTATTAGCTTTGTATATGGAATGATTCAGTGGCACGTGCAGGAATGTAACTCTTGATATAAAAAGAGGTTTTCTGTACTATCAATTTATTAATAAGTACTTTGTATGAAAGATCATTAGAAAAGAACATCCAGTCTTCCAATTATGCAGATCCATCTTTTCAGGACATTCAAAAATGGCATATCTAAGTGCCCAGGCCCATAAAAATATCAAGCCTGCAGTCCCTAAATCCTGGAATTAAAGAAAGAGTTAAAAATGGGTTTGCAAAGTGTTGGGGCTGTACATTAAAGCACAGGCAGAGTGTTGGGACAGGGAGGGCAGTGAACAGGTAAACTGATGGAGGGGAGAAAAGAACACTAACCAGAAATGCACTTTAGAGCTGAGTCAAACCCTTCTTAATTGAAAACATAGTGCCAAAATGTAAAAAAAAAACCAACCCAACAAAAATAAACCCCAAAACAAACAACCCCCCCCCAAAAAACCCAAAAAACCCACAACCAACCAACCAACCAACCAACAACAAACCCAAAACAAAACAAAACACAAACAAACAAACAAAAAACCCCACAAACAATCAAACCAAACAACAACCCCATAAATCCTACTGAAGGAAAATTGGGGCAATTTGAATTTGTGGAAAATGGAAAGCATTCTTCTAGAAGGTGGTTAAGAAGAGTGAGTGAGAAAAAGACCCAGAATGGGATTTAAGAAAAGAGATATGTACAGGCTGTTCTTCCTTATGCCACCAACAACCCAAAAAATCAAAAATGAATGAATTCTTCCTGTTATACACTAAAGCAAATCAAGCAAAACTACAGCTACTTCATTAATATCAGTTTGCTGCTCCAGCACAGATGAAAGGTGACAAACTGCCCTTCACAAAAGCTACAAATCCAGTAAGATCAGTAGAACCTATTCTGCAGTACCCACAGTGCTCTCTCACACAAAGCCACCATCTTCAACCCAAAAAAGAGCTGGTATGAAATATTACCATAATATTATTTTCAATTAAAAAATCATTATTTGGTCCCTTAAGTAGGCCCTGAAGTAGAAAGCTGTGGTGAAAATTTATCAGGCATTTTTCTGCAAATGGAATGTACGCTCCAGGACCCTAGGAGCTCTACAGTACATGAAATTTTAACGGAATTGTTAATGTCTTTCTAGGTTTTATAATACCACAAAGAGATACTCATTATGTGCTTTTACCTCGGCAGATAAAAGCTAAAGCCTCTAGTACACAACACTTTCACAGTGGTTTGAATAGGAGTCATCTTCCACTCTTCTGGTGAGCAAATTAATGGGATCAATAAATTTTCAGCATCTCCAGATAAGACTCTTTACCCTCACAAAGCCTGATCAGTAAATTCATGATGTACAGAAGGGACCACAAACAACTTGTTATGTGGATTCCCTGAAAGGTTACTCTGCTCTGAGAAACAGAAAATGTCAAAGGCCTGGGAGTTTTCAGACGTGAACCCACGCCCTGATATGGGAAAGGTTTGTGGAAGATCCTAAAGGTCAGATGTGAGGGTCTCTCTTATCAACAAGGTCATGTGTTAACTTAAACTGAAACCAAGTGGAGTGAACTCCCTGGAACCACAGCACTCTGATTACAGTAAATGTATTTTTAAAGGGCAGGACGTTTTAAAGGTGATGCTTAAAAGCTTATTTACCAGAATAAAGAAATATATACATTAAAGAAGCTGTTCTCAGGTAATTTCCAGAAGTATTTCCAGTGGCATGAAAGCTACTTCCAAATGACAAAAAAAAAAAAAAAAAAAAAAAAAAAAAAAAAAAAAAAATTTTTTTNNNAAAAAAAAAAAAAAAATCTATTTGTAGCTATTCATCTTTGGTTCCCTCAGATTGGAAACAATAATGATTTTAGTAGAGACTGATTAAAAAAAAAAAAACAAAAAACATAGCTTTTCTGCATATTTTAAACTGGTAAGCCTTGTATTAACTTTTGTTACAATCAGAAAATTTTGCTAATTTTATCTTGTGACATTTTGGTTAAAAGAAATGATGATTCAGAGCCTTGTTATCTTTTAGAAGAGCTACATGAGAAAAAGGCCATTATCTCTCTTTACAAGGGGAACGTGCAGGCACTAAAACACATCCTTGCCTTTGAGCTAAACAAACCTTGGGCAGACAGACACGGGCTTAGAGCAGCTTGAGAACAGAAGAGGAAATTCCACCAGAATTAGTTCAGCCCTGTCAGGTTTTCGGTTTTGTTTTCGTTTCAGGAGGAGGTTTTGAGCATGCACAACCTCCCTTCACCCTCTCCTATCTGGGTTATCTGACAAGCTGGAGCTCCTTTATCTGCAGGGCAGCTCAGTGCCCTGCTCCCATCCTTGGCTGTCACTGGGGCAGGCTCTGCTGTCCCTGCTGGAAGCACACCCTGTCCAGGGAGAGCTTTCCTGGGATAACTGAGGCTGCTCTGCTGTGGGCAGCACTGCTGGAAGCACAGCCTGAGCTGAGCTGGTGCAAGATCCTGTGGTGTTTTAGGGTCCTGGCAGGGATGCTGCACCACGGGGTGTGTGGGGAGGAATCTCCCACAGCCCAGGACCATTCCAGTTTGCTCAGTGGCTCAGTATCACCTTCCTAGGTGGATCTACCTGTCCTGATTAAAGTGAGGAAAGCTGAGCTGATTCACAGTGCTCCTCTCCAGTCCAGCTGAATACAGTAAAACAAGCAAAGCCCCCAGCTCTCACTGGAACACTGATCCCATTCCCATTCCCCCACACTCAGGGACACTGGTAGGATTTCAGGGTGGCAGAAAGCAAAGCACTTCCCTGGGACACAGCACCAGGGAGCAACTGAAGTGCTTTGTTCTGACTTCTTCTGAAGCTCCATCCTTCCAAGAGACTCAAGAAATACAGAGAAACTCAAAGGAATGGAGTGGTGGCTGTCTGGGTTCCACTGGGGCAGAGAGCTCCTCACTCCCTCTGCACTGACACAGGAATAAAGGACACTCTCCTGCTTTTTGGAATGCTATCACACTGCTAAATATAACAAAAACAACACTTTTCCTTTTTAAAAAAGGCAAGGTTAGACAAATGGTCAGGGAAATAAGCTCATATTCCCCCTAGGGCCAGGCTTCAGCATTATTATGCAAATTGAAATTGTCTGATGCTGTGGATTCACCTGAGGGAATCGGCCCCAGAATCTGAAAACCAAAGGATTTCTCAAGGTGAGCACAAGCCTAAGGTTTGGTGCAGTTTTGGAGGGCAGATTGTGCTTCTCCAGCTCCAAGCCCCTTCACGGATTCTGTGGTTCATTTCTTTTAAAAATCCCCCAGTTTTCCATGGAACACTTTCACCAGTAACTCACAAGAAACACTTCTACCTTGAAGAAACGTATCAGCAGAAGATAAGTTACTGATTTATTTTGTAAACATTCTGTTTTAACAAGCATGGAAGCCTGATACTGGGAATTGATGATTTCTCCCTTAATGAATGTTGAGCCATATATAGGCCAGTGTTATGAGGCTCCCATCACAACAAAAGGCCCCTTTTATTAATGGCTACTTTATCATTTAAAACATGCATGTTGTTACTTAAAATGGCAAATTGCTTTGCACTGTCCTTGAAGTGCATTGCATAAATATTGTATTCAAGCCTTAGCTTACACTTCATAAATAATTTATCTTCAAAATACCCTTCCATGAGACCACCAGCTGGCAAGATGTTCAATTTTCTGGTAAAAAAACGTGTATTTATTGCAAGTCTTATTTTAACTTGTTGAAGATTTGCTAAAAGCCACATGTGACAGATGCTGTAAGAACTGTATTCAACCCAAAACCTCAGGAAGCTGAAAGCCTCATTCTCCTGGTAGGTTTTGTACCTCTGCATAAGCAGTTTCCTTTGCAGGGGAAAAGCTGAAATTTATTCAAGGAAGCTTTCAAGTACGATTTTCTGATAACCCAAAAATGACTGATAGCAGATTATGTGATGATCAGAAAAGTTTATCGATTTCATTTCATTTCTTTTCACTACAATCCTTCCTCCACCATTTCCATTTCATGTTGCTCATTTAAACTGCTGTACAAACTTGTTCAAAGTGCTCGACATTAAAAAAAAAAAATCAAAGGAAATTTCAGATAATTAACTTTGATGAATGAGCATATTTTAATTCCTGTCTGGTAATATTCTTGTTAATGACATGTCTGCTTAGGACATCCATTAAAAGTCCATTAACTTAACAGGGAAAGTCTAATAAAGTTATCCTGGAAATTTTCTGGTATATTAACGTTATGGACTTTTAATGAATATCTGCTGTAGGAACTGCTATTAGCAAGACTACTATTCTAATTAAACTTGGACTCTGAGAGTGAAAAAAAATGTACAGAGATAACAACAAGCAGAAGTAGCACCTTTTTTGAAAATGACTGTAAGGGAGATGAGTACAGGTCACAAATTGTGCTATCAGTAACAGCTATAAATTACTGTATTGTAGCTTTTTTTGTAGCCTGCCATCCAATATACCCATATTGAGTGTGTCTTTCATATCATCAAATGCTGGGGCTCCTTTTTACTCCTCTTTGGTTGAGACTGAGCAGAACAGAAAGGCCTTCCAGGCCTTTCTGAAGGGTAGCAGACAAAAAATTTAAACACAGTTTCTCCCAACAATGCAAAGGAAAAATGCACTTAGAAAGTCTCCTCCCTGTGGCCATCTCAGCAACCCATTTTGCTGACATTCACAATAATACAGCAAAATATCTTTTTAGATGTGTCTTTTATTCATAGAATCAGAGAATGGGTTGGGTTGGGAGGGACCTTAAAGGTCATTTCATTCCAACCCCTTGCCATGGACAGGGACACCTTCCACTAGACCAGGTGGCTCAAAGCTCCATCTCTCTATATATATTTATATCTTCTATTTATATATATATATGTGTGTATATATATATATATTTATATCTTTTTATTGATATGAATATATATACGTATATTTATTAATGTGAATACATATATTTATTAATATATCTATGTATATTAAAACCCAACCCTGATATACCTATTTTTTCATACTTATCCTTCACCAGCTCTTCCAAACCAATCATTTTCCAGAAGCTGTCATCCCAGCCTCTATCTGATGTGTATGTCCACTTGCACACCACTGTGCAGAGAGACCTGGAAAAGAGACAATATAGGCACAGAGTCAGGCAAATCAACACACTTGGGCTGAAATTTGTGACTAGAAATAAGTTCCTGCAAAAGGATCTCTTCCCCACTGGTCAAAAACTCCAGCAGAATGCTCACTTTAAAAAAATAAAAAAGGTTACTGTTTGGAGTGCACATCTTGAGGACCTTAAAAGGACCTTGTGTTTAAGATTCTTCTCTGCTGAAACAACTCCTGGTCTGGCCACTTCAGTGCATAAATCAGTCAAATAACAGGCTGTGCATGTGCCTGGGGGAGAGCAGGGCAGGAACACACAGCTCTGCAGCAGCTCAGAGGGCAGCTCTAAAAGGCTGCTTTGCTCACAGCCTGTCCTCAGGAAAACCTGGTGTTCCTTCTCTTACAACTGAATTAAAATTCCCAGGAGATCTGGGTGATGGGGTCAGATGCACAAGTCCCATTCCTGAGAAGCTGATGTTAAACTCTGCTGTGCCAGGACAGCACCACGGAGCAGAATATACACAGAGGACAAGAACACTCACTGGAAAGTCTGTCCTAACACACAAATTTTTTTTATCCATATCCCCAACCTTATTCCTCCCCAAAGTATGAACAATATTCCTGGTTATTCAGTACCACATAGGCTATTTTCTGTCTGAACACCAAGAATCATCTCAAAAGATCAGTATTAAACTGTGCTTGAGAAGTCAGTCAAATAAAAGGTATTAAAAATGCTAAATACCACTGAAACTGCAGCTCTGTGCTGCCCTGGGAATAGCACAGCACCAGCAAGTGCAAGACAGCTCAGATGCATCTCAGGGAAATGCATCACCATAACTGTTCTCAAAGAGAAACCCTGCTCAGAGGTGGATTTTCTTTGATGTTTTACAAGACAGCTTATTTGTGACTCATGTTTAGCCAAGGTGAGCTTACACAGACATATTCCCTTTATTAGGATGGTACAATTTGAATGTGTATCTTCAAAGCAAACTCAGCTCTACTGAGTTTTTGACTCAGTCAAAAAGCATTTGACTTTTTCTTGCAGTTTTACTCAAGTAAAAACCAAATAAAATTTTTCTCCTCAAATTTTTTTTTCTGGAGTAAAAGGAAATCTTCCCTTTCATCCAAGAAAACTACCCAGGGACTGAAATATGAATCACAGAATGAGTTGGGCTGAAAGGAACCTTAAAGCTCATCTNGAGATGATTTCAGGACTACTCTTAAAACACTTCTGACACCCCTATCCTCTTTCTTTTTCTTCTTAATAGTTTAAGAATAGACTACACAATCAAAATTCAGTGTCTGGTTTGAAAACAGAAAAACCACATGCCCTGTAACTACAGCAATGACAATGTTGATATAAGGAATTCCAATTTCCAAGGATTTAAAAGCCAGACACAGAAATCTAATTAGGACCTTTGACAAAAACTGGGTGAATAAATAAATTCTAGGCTGAAAAAAATACTGGGAAAGAATAAACATTTTCCCCAAATCGGTTCAAACCTCTCGTTAAAAGGAAAAATAAAGACAGGGTATTTGAAATAAAAAGCACTTCATCACTTTAGGAAAAATTTAGACATAAAGAGTGAAAAACAATGCATCAAGTTTTCCCAAATATGGGAAATACCAAATCATAACAAATCATCATCAAAACCGAATAGGTCTTTTTCTAATTAGCTTGAAGCTCTGAACTAATGCCACACCCTGCAAAAGGCTCCAAAGAAGATGTTTTAAACATTTTCCACAGCTCCCTCTGTGGACACCACACACAGGCCCAGGGAATCACTGGGGGTGGGCACAGATCACCCCCTGCCAATCCACAGAATTCCAGCAGGTCTGAGCTCTCTGCCAGGGTATGGCTGAACACATCCTGTAGATTTATAAATGCAAAGTGCTCACAGAACAAGGATAAACAGAGGAGTTTGGGTTGAATTTTTAACACAGTATAGAAAATGAATTGGGGAAGACAGCTCTTCCCAAATGAATTGACTGGCAGTTCTCTAAGGGGAAGGTTCTGGTATGAAAATGAGTCTCAGATTTGAGCTAAACCACTGACACATTATGCTGGCAGGTTTTTATTTTCATGGCCACAGCAAGAAACTCCAAATGCCTGTTTTAAACACAGTCTGAGCATTCACACTTCTCTGGGATTCAATCTCCTTCACCTCTTGCTGCCACTCCAAAAGTAAGTGTTTAAAAGAACAACATGGCTTCATACAAATCCCTAATATTAAAGAGAAAGTGTCACACTGCAGAGAGGCATTCTGCTCTT
This sequence comes from Cisticola juncidis, assembly GCA_013400215.1. NCBI lineage: Eukaryota > Metazoa > Chordata > Aves > Passeriformes > Cisticolidae > Cisticola > Cisticola juncidis. The sequence continues at coordinate 604,556 of VXBR01005239.1, forward strand.
AGGTAACAGTTTAAAGGATTTCTTTGTGATGGCCACGATGGATTAGCATCACCACGTGCTTCAGAAGCACCTGGATGGGTTAAACCCAACCCCCTGCCCTTCACCTGATGAGGAGCTCAGTGTGTGTGTCCTAGAGAGCTCTGCACGTGCAGAGAGAACAGTTCATTCATGGCTTGTCACTGCTGAAGCCAATGCTATAGATGTATAATATATATAATATTTATTTGTGGTTTTATATGTATCAACTTTGTAGGAAATCACTCAGAAATTCTCCTCCAGAGAGTCACCTTGAAGAGGGGATAGCACAACTCCTAGCTTGGGAAAGCTCTATCCAGAAAGACACTATGGGAAAGGACCACCTGAGGAACCAAATCAGTACACCTACAAAGAAAGCCTCAACTAAGAGAAAATTTTATATTTCACAATTTTACAATTTCACATTTTTTTCACAATTTCACAATTTTATATTTCACTCCTAAGTTTGATGAGATGAAGGGCAGATTTTAAACAGGAACAGTACTGATATCTGCTGTGGTATATTCCATTTTTCCTATTTGGCAGCATTGCCTCAATTATTTGGTCATAAACACCAGACTTGTGCTGGCTGAAGCTGGACAAACCAGATGGGCTGAAGCAAATGCTCCTCTTACTTTACTGCCAGGATGAGCTGGGTTCAAAGGTGAAGAGAAGAGGCAATCCCAGAGGGAACAATCCTCTCCCACTGCCAAATCCTCACAGGATTTGAGGAGCCATCCATGGAACCCCTCAGTAGCATGAGCCAGTCTGAAATACCATGAGCTTGGTATGAGCTCATATACCATGAGCTTGAGACTCTTTTCCTCAAGCATATTCCCAGCACAATGAAATGAAAGATTTCCTTTCTCTGTTCAGAACAAAAAGTTTTGCTTAGAATATTCCTACTGAAAAAAAACCTCCAGTCGTCATGCACAGAAAATTTTTACTTTATTTAAACCAGATTTTCAACAGGAAAATGATTATGTTTAGAGTTTTCTACAAGTTTCTTGCTGAGGACTGACTGGATGTGCTGAAGTCCTGCATGACCAGAACCTCAGCAGTCTTAAAAACACAGAGAGTCTGGGGACACACACTTGTAATTCCCAAAATGCTGTCTGGAAGCAACTAACCTGTGAAAGGATCCGGGGCAACTGGACTTGTGATCACTCAGGTGATCAAAACTTGTTTCTCTGTGGCTCTTCCTCACTATCTGCCCATTCTGAGTACTTTCTCTCACTCTGTTGTACTTCTTGGAGAGAAGGAAATCAGATACATTCATTGAAAATGGGGATTACTGCATGCTCTAAGTTATTGGCATAAAAACGTATCTAAAAGGTAAAAGTCTCAAAAAACTTCTCCACAACTGCTTAGGAGTCACCAGGGCTTCACACTTTGGTGCCTTCTTTGCTGACACATCTCCCACACTCCTAAAGGGATAAAACCAGCATGGACATGATTCCCAGTTCTGCAGAGATCCTGCCCTGCCTGGGAAAACACCCAGGAAATAATCCTGGGGGCTACTCCTGAACTGCAGCTGCCTTGTGGAACATCCCTATTTTGAGTATAGGTTTATAGGTAAATCCTATCAACTAAAAGTTACTAAAAGAAACAGTTTTTTCCTGAAAAGTGACCCCATAAGGCATTTCTACACGACCTTCCATTCCAGAGGGCTGGTACAAGATTAGTTAGCCTGGAAAATGAGTCAGTCACCAGCTTGAAAGGCAGAGAACCCCTGGCTGGGGCATCCTGAGGTGAATGGCAGCTTTGTTCTCAATTCCAAAGCAAAAGGATCTGCTCCATTCATCCCAACTGCTCAGAAATGAACCTAAACTCATGAACTTAATTAATTTTGTAGGCATCATTAACAGTGCAGCAGTTCACTGAACTAAAGCCAGCTGCACCTGCTGAGGGCTGTGCCAAAGCTAAATCCTACAGAAGCGAGGATAGGGTACAGCTGGATCCCAAAAGGAATAGTGTGCAGTAGGATAAAGTAACTCTCTGTGGTCTGTTGGACAGATTTATTTAAAGCTACAAAGAATCAAAAGCTAAGAAAGCTTTGTGACGTTGGGAATGCAAGGAGGAGACCTGAAACAATGGAGTGTGACTGTCACAACATCAAATGATTTTTCTTTTGTTCTACAATGTTTAAATTTAAAACAGATTTTTAAATTCAAATTGCAAACCAGGGCGTAGATTCTGCTCAAATGAACATCTCCATATTGACATCTGGGCCAGGCTGCCAATGTCCTCCCAAATTATGCACCCCACAGTCTCAAGGCTTTTCACAAAAGCAAGCAATTTACAGCTCTGACACAGGCACAGATCTGACTGTGGTTTGTGCAAAAATGTTCCAGGCAAAAAAATTTAATACCCAGCACACATAATCCCAGCATCCAAGAACAGAACTGGGCACTGGTGCTGCAGGAGCCTAAAATACAGTGGAGGTTATCACAGAGCAATAGGAAACCTGTAATTATCCTCTGCTCTGTTATAGCAATGCCATTTCCATTAATCCACAGCCTTTGGAACCAGACTGCTGGATCCACATCCACCACTGGCATTTAGCAAAAATGTCTCTGCCTGCTGGATGCATTTGGCTGATTGGAGGAAATATGGAAAATTTGTCCTAAGGGAAAACTTCTCAAGAAGGAGGAGAAGGAAAGAGACATCTGATCATTGAGTGCTGAATTGTTTGAAGTGTAGGAGATGCTGCCCCTGATGAGCATTTGCCAAAAGGAATCAGGGAGGGGGTGAGCTCAGGGTGGTGCAGAGGAGCTGCCCCTGCTGTCCCTCTGTCCCTCAGTCCATCTCTGGGGCAGGAGGGCTGCAAAACTCAGGTGTGTCTTGACTGCACTCCCCCCTTTCACCTCTTCAGCAGCTCTTTAATTGTTGGTACACACAGCAAAACCTGTCAGGGGCTGCTCCAGCCACCCAGCCATGCAAACCCCAAGTTTCTAATATTTATAATTCATTATTTTTTATGATTATTGCCTTTGACCCAAAGCCTATGAAATTCCTGCCTGCCCAAATCCATTGTCTTAGAGAGCCGTGCAATTTGACTCTTGCCTGAAAAGGGTTTTCTTCTTCCAACAAAACATTAAACAGGCCAAACAAAGAAGACAGGTGGGGAAGCCTGTTTGGGACAAGTAGCAGACACATTCCCAGTTGTATTCACTGGCCTTGACTTTCAGTCTTTGCATGTCTGAGGATTTAAACCTATTCAATAAAGGCAGCAAGGAAATTACTGTAATCAGCGTTAGCAATTCTACCAGCTTCAGTCTTCATATGCTCTGGGTAACACTTCTATTTATCATAAATAATTAAAAGTAGTCTGGCTGCCATTTAGATTTTTTGAAGGAAGTTAAATACCACAGCAAAAGCAAAGCTTTCTCCCTACTTTGAAATCTTCACAAAAGCTGTGGAGAAAAAAATATTAGTACAAATAAGAATGATCCAATATCATGATGAAAAGTCAACATTTGTTCTCACTAAGGTTAGTGGCAATTTTGCCATATTTCATAGGTGAAACAGGATTAAACTCCAGATCTCAAACCTTGAAAGTTAATGTTTAAAAAATTACTTGGATGTTTTATTTTTCCACACCATGAGCAAAACTGAGCGTCAGAAAACAGCTCTTCAGTTTCCAACAAAAAGTATTTAGTAGAAAAGATTTCTCTTTCCAGGAAGTGTGCAAGACACCAATCCTCAAAGCCACCAACCAGAAGGACAATGAACAGGACTTATAAGCTGCATACTTGAAGGTAATGCAGATCCTGATATTTGGCTATGCAATACCTTACAAGATTTTTGGGGTTTTTGTTGCTGCAAAAAAAAAAAAATTATGTGGAAGTAATACATATGGTGTGAAGATTTCACAGCTTTTCCTTCAAAGCTGTGTTAAAACACTGGTTTAATGATCTACTATTCCTTTCATTTTTTCTTGAACACTGATGACTTGGGGAACTCACAAGGTCCTATCAGATTCCTTCCCAACCACCAGGATTAAATTTGGGCTTAAAAATTTGTGACCTTGTATTCAGCAGTTCTATTGGCCTCAATCTGGAAAGTCAGAATTCTCACTGGACTGGTGGCACAGCTTTTATTTAAAAATATAAACCAGGTCTCCCTTTCCCTGCCATAAATCTCGCTGCCAAAGCAGAGCCCATGAAATCTCTTTTAGGTGAGAGAGAGGCCCTCAGGGAATGGCAGCTACATCAGAGCCCCTGGGGGACTGGGATCCATCAATGCTCTCATCAATAGGTGCAGGCATCACACCAGGACCTCCAAACTCATCCAGACAGGGCTTTTAGGGCTTTTGTTGGGATACAGGGAGGAGGAGTCATGATTCTCCTGAGCTCACACCACCCTGAGTGCATGGGGAAGTCACTCAGCCCTCAGCAACAAGCACTGAGCAGGAAACAAAGTCTTTCAACCAGCAAATCAAAAAGTTAAAACTATTTTTGTAAAGGGGAAAAAGTATTGATTAACTCAAACCTTGCTCTAATATTTGGTGTTCATGCTGTAACACTCAGAGGTTTTTGGCTGGGTTTTCAAACCACAGGATTTTCTAAGCAAGTCTGTTGCTTACTTAAAGGGACAGATTTTATTGTATGAAAAACACAATTCACATTTGCAGTTTTCTACACCCACATCTATAATTAATCTCCTCTGAATACAGCCACTCCCTGACGAGATTCCATGTTATATTTAAACTCTGGGTGCCACTTTGAAAGGAAAAATAGAAGAACAATAGGATCATTTTCAAAGCCTACATACGAGGTTTCAAAGCAATGAAGTGTTTTAAACTCTGGCATCAACCTTCTGACCACCCAACCAGAGCAGAGAGTGACCTCCAATTACCACAAAAAGCACAGAAATCTCTTGAGAAGTGTAGAGTGTAGATGTTTCCTGTCTTCCAAAGGAGGTATCAGCCTGATGTTATATTAAATAGATAAACCTCAAATTTACTGAGAGGTTGTTGGGAAAGCCCCTTTGGTGACACTTAGATTCTAAGGATTAATCCACCTAAAGAAAATTCTGTGTTGGATGAGTTATCTCAAAATTTAAAATTTAATCTTGTTAGAGATGTGGAAATGTGCATTTGATACATAAGTACTCTAAGGAAACTGGCTTGTTTTATTTTTTCATAAATACACACACGTGTTTGTAATGTGTACAGATGCAGATATTTACTTTGGATTGGGAGAGTGCGCCTGTTTGTGTTTGCTGTAACCTATTTAAACCTGTCCTTTAAAAATACAAATAAATGCATCAAACACTGCAAATGTCAAAAAAGCCATCCAACAGAGGGTGAATCACACTGACCACAATGAGATGATGTTTCTTCTACAATTTGTAACAGAGTCCAATTCTTTTCAGAAGTGTGCTTCTCTTTAGAAACATGCTATCAAAAGATGGGAAGACTTGAGAGTCTTTAATTCAGTGTTCCTAGAAGTGTCACCAAACCTGTAGGGAACCTCCCATCTGAAGTCCAGCTTATCAATTCAGAATAATCCCTTGTGTGCCTGCAATAATTTCAGTGGATGCACTTAACTAAACACACTGAGCTGGATCAGAGAGGACAAACTGAGACCCTTCTATCCACCCACACAGGCCTCACCACGTCATGAGGCAAGGGCAAGCCAACAGCCAGCAGATTGCTGAGTTTTTTATTGATTTCTTTCTGAATTATGTTACAGACACCCAACCAAGATTTGAGCCCATTGTCTTCGGCATTGTTGGAGAACTCATAATGAGACACGGTCCTAGACGAAAAAATGTATTGTCTAGACAAATCAGACATAGCATGTGGGGCTGGAAATCTTAGTCCATTCCCTCAAAAGATGGCAAACAGAGGCAAAGAAAATTGAGGAATTTGGCCAAGGGTCAAAGAATAAACTTTATTCAGACCCCTGAACTGAATCCTGAGCTCCAGAGGCTCAGTCTAGAGACTGAGACCCAGGCAGAAAGACACCGTTCAGACACTGATGCTGAACATGTTAAAAAAAAATCTTTCTATGGAAAACTGTAGTTTAAATCTTTAAACTACATATAAAAAATTGATTTAACATTTTAAATTTTATAAGCTTAATTAGCCGAGGGTAGGTTATAAAGAAAACATCCAAAAATGGCAAGGGAGAAAAAAAGCAAAACTGGAAGTAGAGCCCAGGTCTCCAGCCACTGCAGTCCAGCAGCCTTGGGACATTCCTCCTGCCTTCTGCAACATCAGCAATATTTCAGCTCAATTTAATCACAAAAATATATTCTTTCAAGCTCCGTATTTCAAGCAAACCACTCTGCAATAGGAAGTCAAATATTTATTTCAATTAAGAGCTTGTATTTAAAAAACACATTTTCTCCTGTTACCTTCTGGCAGTTAAAAATATGACACAATTAAAACTGGAAGTGCTGGTACACAGAGCCAGTGAACAGCTTCCTCTGGAAGTCTGAGCTTTGGTAAATTTACCACAGCTCAAGGCTTCACTGAACACTCAAGGAAGCTGGTGAAGAGATTAAGCAAAGGCTACAAGTCATGAGAAAAAGGAAGTTGGGTCTCAGCTGCCTCCCCACCGTGTGGCTTTGGGCAGAGTGAGATTATTCCTGTCAGCAACAGCAGCACATCCCCACGTCCATCACCCAGCACCAGGCACTGCCCCAGCCACGGACACACGGCCACTGCTTTATTCCAGACATCTTTATCCCCCAGGGAATAACATGGGCAGGCTAAAGGAAGGCCACAGTTGCTGCTTCATGATCCTGTAGGATTTAGGGGGTCCCTGGCTCTTCCAGCAGTTTGGGAAGGGTGGCAGATGCTGAGGTGCTGCCCGGCCAGCACCGTGTGCACCCTGACACCCCAGACACCAACCAGGAACACAAATCTCCACAGGATCAGGGCTACACCTCATTATGTGGTTTCTGCTGTCTTCACACAACTGAGCAGAATTAGAGTGGTGTGAAAAAGCCCCACCCTTACAGCCCTACCAGGGGTGTTTGGAGAGAGAGAAGTGTTACTCCAGAAATCTCTTCACACACTCTGCAAAGACACATTTTACTAATTCATGAGTAAATAATGTATATATTCCTCACATCAAACTGTTGATAGTCTAATTGAGCACAGTGCTTGAACACATGTGTGAGTGGAAGGTCCTGAAGAGCTGTCAGGGGGGTTAATGGGAGTTTTTTACCAGCTTAGTCAGACTGTGCTGAACTGGAGCCTCGGCTGTCATGCACTTGTGGCCAGACAAAGCCTAAGTGAAACCAGAACAGAAGCAGGGAAATTGCCAAGAGTACTGCAATAAAAGAAAGTCTTAATAACTGCATTGTGATGGAAGCAGATCCCATTTCACATGCTAAACTGGAATATTGAGCCCTCCTTTATTCAGGGAAACCACCTTCAAGTCTTACTCCAGTCTGGATGACAGGATAGAGCTGCCAGGGCACCTGAATCAAAGATGCACATTAGAAATTCCTGCTCAGGGAATGAGCTCTGTTGTTACCTCCCACCACAAAGATCAGTTCAGTCACTGTAAACTCCTAAAATCGTAAAGTCATTCCTAAATACCAGATATATTCAGTCAAAATTTACTCTTAGTATCAATCTTTGCAAATAGATTTTGTTACATTTTAAGGTAAGTGATTTAAGTCAAAGGAAAAGCAAGAGGGCTCCTTTTACATACATCATACATGTACTGTATGCTTGTATTTTAATATTTTAAATTGCAGCAGCAGTGCATCTATTTCTGGAGTATCTTTAATTAATAATAATGACATGCATTTACAGTCCTTTGTAATTGTATTCATGTAAAAAGGAGGGCACATTTCTGAGCAAATCTCAAAAAGCAAAGGTACCAACAGTATTATTTGGACAGCTGTGGGATTTCATAAACCAAACAAAGAAAAACCCCAGCAATGAGTTCTGAAACAGGTGACAGGAGTGAGTAAAAGAACACATAAATTTCCATAAAGTAAGAATGAAAAAACATTTCAGCTTATTTACATCAGCAGGGAGACGAATGGAGATCAATGCAGAAAAAAAAGAAGGCTACAGAGTAGATCAATCAGGTGTCATTATTCCTCAGAAGGCACCAATAAAGACATTAAAGAAAACAAGCAATCATTCCGCAGTTGCAAAAGGGTATTGCTGGGACCAAGAGAAAATAAAATAAAAACAAGAAGGAGGCTACACTACATGGTTACCTAGATTGCTTCCAGTCACAATAATAGAGAGAAATAACATAAGGGAATATAAATGCTCATTAACTGAGCCTGATTTCAAAGCACTGGCCCCAGAAGGATGCTAACACGTTGTCAGTTCTAGGATTCCTCTCTCCTTTCCTCTGAAAGCATCTCTGCTGCCACTGCCAAGGAGAAGGGACTGCATTAATTAACACCACTCTGACTTATTCTAGCAACCAACCAGATCAGCCCATGGGCTCTTGGGAGAGTGGATAAAGAGAGAAATCGCTCCTCTAAATTCAGGTGCTTTAGCCTGTCACACAAGGAAGGTGGACATGATTGGTTTTTACATTCATTTAAATCCTAAAAACCTCACCTGGGAATGCACATCCCCAGCTCTCTCAGAGCCAGGCTAAGCCTCCAGGTACTGCCTGAGCTTGTCTCACACCCAGCACTGGCAGAGGTGAGGCTGCACCAGCAGGGTGGAGTTTACCACTGCTCCAAACGCTAATGAACCCTTTCATGCTGCCCTAACAGCACTGAAATATTTGTCCTTCCCTTTCTTGGAACTGGAATTACACTGCAAGACTTGCAGAAAATACACTCACAAATGCTGCAAGCACAGAGAAGAATGGGCTAAAGTCAATTCAAAATCCCTGTGTTAGATGCCTAAAAAAGGAATGCTTTATTCCCTCTTTAATGGTTTATATGTTTCTAATGAAAAAACAAACAAACAAACAAAAACAATTTCCACATTTGTGTGTTTTACCAAACTAAATGATGGAATTAAAAAGATCACTGTTCATAGACAGCTTGTACCTTTTTGCCTGAGAGAAATTAAGAATGAAATTTCTAAAGGCAATTTTGTAAACTATTTATTTATGAGCTTGGTCCTAAAGAGACGTGGGTGTGAGTAACCTGACCTGAACAAAAAGTGTCTCTGACGTCAGCTGGGGCATTTCTGTAAGTCATGTGTCTGCAGAAGCAACTGCAGGATTGTGCTTGACTTATCCCATATGGATTTTCCTTGCTACCTCCACAGTTAGGTCAGCAATATCAGGCTGCACATTCTGCCATTTTCATTGCTGCACAGTGGTTTGCATCCTCACAAAAAAAAGCACAAAGAAAATCAACTCCCTGGTGTCCTAAAATGTCTCTGGAGGTAAAAGGCCAATTTCACTGCTGCAAGACCCAGAGAGAAGTCCCAAGGTCTGAATTTAACTGAGTTCTCCTGCCCTGACTTGCCATGGATGGTATGGGAGTGATGAGGAGGGGCCTGCAGGAATCAGAGACTGGCAATGCTGGACTGCAGCAGTGAAAACCAGGAATAAATAAACAAAAAATCTGCATACAGATCAAAAAATAACAAGTGCCCAAAAGACAGCAGTTACTTGAGAATATTCTGGATACACTAAATTCATAGTACTTGAATAGTCTGAAGATGCTTTTGTCATATGACAAATGTTGCCAGCAAGGCATCAGATAAAAACTCCTCTGGCTGGACTGACCTTGATTTTTCCAAATACACTGCTCCTTCACAATCAGTGCCAATGAATCAATAACCTGCTCCAGGTTTTCAAATACCATTTTCAGATAGTTCTCTGTGTCATACTGAAAGGACAAATCATTCTTCTGGGCCAAAAGGTTCAGAGAAGGAAAATGAGCAGTGTAAGGACAGTTCCCCAAACATTCCTAGAACCAACAGCCTGCTCATACCAACATGCTTGGACAGCAAATAAAGGACCCAGCCCAGCAGAGCACTTAAGCACAGGCTTTAACTTTAAGCACGTGCCTAAGTGCTTTGCTGGAAAAGGGCCCAAAGAAAAGAATGAGCACAGTTAACTGAAAAGCCCTTCAGAACTGGCCTGACTACTTTGTTTGTCCATCCCAGTTGCTAGTAAACACACATTTGGATTTAACCCATCTCACAAGAATAGTGACCTGGTACAGCCAATCTCTGCACTCTGGGAAGTCCCAGGAACTGGAAAGGCACTGCAAGGCACACTTGAGATTCAGGCTACTTAAAAGACACAAGTAGAAGCAGAATCTCCACATCTCTCTTGCTGGAAAATCCACATGAGGGCTCAAACCATTAAATATGCTTTTACCACGCACGCCTGCCTTGCTCTGACTCTCCACCAGCTTCACAGAACGTATTTTGGAGACCTCATACAGAGGATCAGTGGCTCTTCTTCCTGTCTCCAACTTGTGAAGGAAACCCAAACTTGAGCAGATAATTTCTGACTCTGGGCCTTGGGAATGTGGCAGTCTTTTTTACTACCTTCACCTTGGTCCATTAATAACATTTTTATATGGATCAAATTTACCCCCAAACCCAAAATCAAAACAAAGCTCCCTAGAATATCTTAAGCAATGTGCTTAAGTTAAAAAAAGAACTGGAGTCCAAAATTGGAAAGATGATTAGGGAGGTAGGTGAAGTTTGAATGAAACAATAATAAAAAGCCCTAAGAACACATCATATATTCATAGTTCGTGAATCATTAAGGCTCTGCATGACAGCTCTCACATGCACCAGTATGGCAAATTCACTGACTTTTAAGCAGGAGTGAAAGTGGTTAAGCCCTAGGACAAATAATTTGAAAATCTCAGCACAAGTCTGATCTCAGAGAGTTTAAAGGAATGCAGACTGCCCAAAAACACAGCAGCTGTTTGTTTTTTCTGCCACCTTTCCAAGGTTCATGTCTGGAGTGAGGATAAACAGTTCAGAAAAAAAAGTTATGTGGAGTTCAGACTTTAAGAAAATAAAACATCAGACTAGTATTTCTTGCAGAAAGAATTAAAAAAAAAAAAAAAACCCAAACCTTAAATTATTCAGCCCTGAAAGTTTTCAGGTAGAGCTCTCAGGAGCAGAGGTAGATGGCTGGAGGCTTCAATATATTAAAAATGCATTCTCTGAACCAGTCTGCATTTTCAAAACCTTGGCCTGATGTGGTTTTCTTGAGCAATATTCCTCCAAGCAGAGTTTCACATTTAATGAGGTAAAACTGTAGTCCCTACGTTATGCACATACACACAAACAGAGGCCCTTTCAGGTAAAAACAAGCAAATGAGATAGGGGAGGAAGCCTTCATCAGCCTGAAGTGATTTCCATCAGCACAGCAGGGATCACAGCCACAAGGTTAATCTGGGCTGGTTTGGACATCATTCTTTATATTCTACCTCCTCCTTCCTCTGCTTGTGCCAAAGCAAACGAGCACCTACTTCAATTAATTAATACATCTCTTGATAGGCTGGGCAATCAGAAATCTCTTAACCTTTTAGTAGGTATGAGTTTCCTTTGATCCACATTTAAAGAGGCAGCCTGCAAAAGAAAGAGGTACCAGGAAATGTTCTTGGGTAGATTACAGTGGAGCTGACTGGTGTGAATAAGGATTGTCTGTGTTCCAGGCAGGTCAGAAAGAGCAGGAAATAGCAGCACCATACTGAGATTCAACATGTGTTTATGAACTGTCCTTATACACAAAATGAAGAGCTGCTGCAGGACAAAATGCACAAACCCAGAAAGTTTCAAACAAACTGGAACCCCTCTGGAGAGCTCCCCTGTTAGATTTACACCTGGTGCTGCTGGGGCAACAGCATGAGGAATGGCACTGAAGCACTGAAAAACTTTACCTTGTCTTTGTGATACACATTCAATTCTTTATATATATATATATATATATATATATATATAGTTATAGTTAGTTATATGTATCTCATGGGCAGCACAGCCCAAGATGGCACATGAAAGATGCCATCTGTGAAGCAGACTAAATCCAGACTGCACATGTGCCCACAGAGCTTCAGAGTGGAACTGAGGGCAAGAATGGCACGGGATGGGCTGGATATGAAGAACAGGTGCCAGCAGTGCATCATCTCCCACACATTCCATGTTTTCCCTTCTTTGCAGGGAGATGAAAGCACTCTGAAACCTCCTGTACAGATGCTGTGCACAAGGAATTGAGGACACCACCACAGCTGGTTTTACCATGAAGACAGGAAGAATATTTAATTTTGTTCCTGAAAGTAAACTTACATCATTGTATTTCTTTTTCTCCAAGGAGTGTGTTTGAGGTATTTTACATACAATAACAAACCAGCATCAGAAACTCCTAAATAGTTTCATGTAGGGAAGCTCAGAAGATGGAAACCACAGGAAAATAGTTTTCTTTGTATTTTGTGGCATGTTCTCCCCCTCTTATCAGCTCTAATTAATATGAAAACACCTTCTTGTGCAGATCCAGCTTCATTCCTCAGAAGAATGCACTCACCTTGGAAAATGGGATTGGAAGGAGAGGAGAGGGGAGTATCTAAACAATTTCAAAACTGTTTCAAAGTACAGTGAATGAAAGTTGAAGTTATTTCTGTCATCCTAACTCCATGTACTATGTATGGATAAATGCAAGTGGGCTTTGGGGGTGATGAGAGTTTTGGATACAACAGACATATCTCTCTCCACATCCTCCTATCTTTCCTGATCAGCTACAGCATGAAGGGCTTTCCTGCTTTCTTTCCCACTTTGACAAAAAGTCCTTGTGCATGGGTACTAGAGGCAATAGCTGGGTCACCTTCCATAAATTCTCTTCTACACTGGCACATGGATCCTGGGAGTGACCCCAGGACAGGGAACACAGGGACAGCTCTCTGAGGAGCACCTGTGCTCTGCTCTCCCTTCTCTGGAGAGTCCCAGGATCATCCACACTGCAGAGCAGCAGCAAGCTCAGAACTCAGCCTGACAGGTCTGAGACAGAGCACTTGAAATAAAATAAAAGTGGACAAACATAGGTGTTAACTGAGATCCCCAGCTCCAGTTTAAAGCTGAGTGTCAGCAAGCTGAACCAAATAGATATATAACTCAAATATTATCTGAAGTTACATAATAGTAAAAAATAAAACATTCCCCTTCACTTTAAAATTGAACCAACAGCCATAGTGCAATCTGAAATTCCAGCTGTCCTATCCACAGGAGAGTTGAGTTTCCTATGCATGCAGTGTCCAACAACCAAGGAGCACAACTCCAGTCATCCCTGCTGGATCACACTGCAAGCATTATTGTTTCATCCTTTTCTCTGAAGTCAGACAGAATCCTACCATCGACATTTAATTAAAGAAGGTAGTAAGAAAATAAACAACCTTTCTTGGAATGTCTTTGATTCCATAAGTACATATACATTTCATCCACTGAAGACTGAATTATAACCTTTCATCTAAAGAACAGCTTAATGGAATGGCACTGAAATAAAGGCTGGGGGAAGGCAAAAACAAACCCTTGGTGATTTCATGTAACACATTATATATTTATATAATATCAGGCTGGCTATCTGGCAGCACCAATTTGCAAGCTGCAGTAAAAGTGTTCATCACCCCAGTGCAAGCCAAAGGCAGATCCAGGCACTTACATAGAATCAATAACCAGATCCTACCGAGAGTTAAAGCAGCAGATGGTCCAGCACAATGAAGAAATGACAGAACACATACATAGACGTGTCTGCTGTCTTCAGACACATTCTTGAAAGCCCTGTATCATTGATCTAAGATTATTTTTATAGGCAGATGACAGGTCAAGCATAAAAGTGCTCTGTTTTAAAGGTTACGGAGTTGGCAAGCTTGGTATCACTGCCATGGACAAAGGCTCATTTTCTTTTGAAGTCTTCCTTGTCAGGTTATTTACATTTCACAGTTAAAAGGCTCCTCTCTGGAGAACATGAATTCTAAAACAAATAAGAGAAAAAGTCCTAGGCAAGCTAATGCTACTTTAAAGAGATAATGTAAATCAACCCTGACACCATCAGTGTCATCCTAAAGCACGCCGAGAATTTCCAGTGAAAGTTCCTAACACTAAGCAGATTTACAGAGCCAGCCAAAAAAAATAAAGCAAACCTGTAGGTAAACTGCCCTCCAGGCCAAGAGTGTTGTTACAGCCATGTATTACAGTGAGAGGGAGAGGAGGAACACTCCAGTGGTGAAAAGCATTTGTTTGGGTAGTTTGGAGGAAGAATTGGTCCAGAATAAATAATTTATAGTGTGATCTGTGAAAATGCCTATGGAGTACGACACCTAATTCTCACTGCAAATTAGACAGAAAGCTGGATGCCCAGCTAAACACTTAAAGAATGTTACCCTTCAAATTATACGGCTCTTTTCCCAGCTATAAAATAACAATGCCACTTTCTTGCTTAAGAGGCACATTTAAAGGCTGAATTTATGAAGGTTCTTTCATATGCAAGGTATTACAGAGGAGTAAAGGTTTGGGGGTTTAAAAAAAAAAAAAAAAAAGGAAGAAAAGACAAAAGAGGCCCTTATGGGATAATAAATTTCTGTGAGTTTTAGTACTTCTAAGCAGTGTATGTACACATACAATGCACAGACTTCATGCCACATAGCTTTTCTTCCCTTCCCTGGATGAGAACGCTCCTGGAATGTTATTGTTTTCTGGGGGGTGGTTTTTAAGAATTTACTGTGAATACATGCATTATATATGTGCACACCAAAACACTGCTGGGGCTGTAAATGACCCAGGAGTTCATAAACATGGCTATTTTCTTATCTGGTTCAAATTTATGCAAGGAAGCAATTGTTACACAGCTCTGGCTGAACAGAGACCCAATCTCCAAGGGCATGAGGAGCTTTCCATGGGGTTTCACATAAGGAAGAGTTCAAAGGAGATGACAGATTGTTTATTACACCCCTTGTACCATGAGGGTCTGATCCCTGATGGTGCTCACAGGAGCTAAGGCAAAAGAAACACCCTGAACACCCAGCCTGGCTCTGAAGAGAATTGAAATTACTGTAAAAAAAAAAGGAGAGATTAAGAGAACTGAAAGAAAACAAACTCCTCTGTGGTTTATGTCGTATTTTTCCTCAGAATTTAGGGCTGCAACACCACAACCTCCTTCATTACTCACCCCCAGCCTCAGTGAAGAGCAGTTATCCATTCCCATCATTAGTCAGGATGTCAGCAGGAGGAATCTCAGACTCCCAGCTATCTCTTTATGAATATTATTAAGGGGAGATTGTCATCTCAACCTCACACAAGTTAATAATTACAGTGTTCATCCATCTCCAGTGCTTCCATTGCACAGGACCAACAATGGAATGGTTGTTTAAACAGAATTTCTTTGCTTCGATGGAAAACTGTGTGTGCACCACGCATCAGCTCAAGTAAGTGTTAATGACTGTCATGCAAAAATAAAAGACATTTTCTGATATACACAGTACAGTTATTTAAGGGTCTTCTTAGGATGTTGGATGTTGCATTTTGAGACTGAAGAAATAAGACCTTTAACAATAATGAATATATGAACTCTGATTTGTTTTTATTATTATGTTTCTTGAGTGCTGGAGAACGTTTTAACCATCACACACTCACATACACACACACACTCTCAAACTACCACACTAGGCAAGATCAGAGCTTAACAGCCAACAAAACACACATTCAATCCCTGAGATCATTTTCCTGAAATAGAAAACTACATATGTTTCTCAAATTTCACATCAAGCCACTGCACAGCCCGAGCTGCAGGGGAGAAAGGAGCCAAGCCTGCCTTTGGGCTTGGGGGAGGAAGGACCTGAGACTGAGATGATTCCTTTCATATCCCCACATTTCTGGTGCACAATCTCCACTTCACAAACACCCCCGTTTCACAGCATTTCTAGCTGGGCTTGCTTATCAAGCAGCCTTTGCTTTGTCAAATTAAGACGCATTGCCTTGGATTAGTGAGACTCCCTGAGTTCACGATGACTTCATGGTTGGCTCAGCTCAGTGTCTCCGTGGCAAACTGCCAGGAATACATCCACTGCCCCCAATCCTTTCTATACTGACCTAGCTCCCTTTTTAAATTATTTTTTTTTAGCAGCAAATGAACACAATAGAAAATGAAGGGCTAGATACTGTCACAGCTAATTAACAATGCTAACAACTTCAAAAAAAATTAAGTAGTAAATATTTGAAGGTCTGAATGCAAGCCTCTGCAGTGCAATGTCTCAATGTATGTCTGAAGCTGTTGGAAGGGGACAGGGCAGTTTTTCTTCCCTGGGCAGATACAGTGAGACACTCTGAAGGGCTCCTGTTCTTGTGGAAAACACATTAAGCTTCTTTTGCTAATATTTTGTAAAGGGCACTTGTACAATAACAATAGCTAAAGCTTCCTGTTTGCCTGTGTGCTTCCTGGCTAACGTTAAGGAGACCTGCTGACAATTTTCTTCTTCAGCACACAGAACTCTTTCAGATTACTCAGTAGACTCAAGGACATACCGTTTTTAAATTTAAAAAAGAAAAAAAATCTGACTGTAATGGCCCACGTTGCACCTGCCCTTCACAGTCCTGATAACTTTTCCAGCTACACATTTCCTATTCTCTGGATCAGCCTGTGTGTCACCAGTCTCCAAAGGACATGTTTTGAATTTATTAAAGGCCTGATAGCAGTAGAATTCTCTCATTTGGCAAACATACCATCACAGGGACACTTGCTTTTGGCTCCATGACAAGAAATTCATGGTTACTTTGTCCAATCCACAAAAACACCATTCCTCCCCTCCCAAACAGCCTTTCAAGATAATTCTCTCTCCTCCAGAGACTTCTCTAAACAAGTCTGCAAGTCTGAACTCTTGGTTTTCATTTCATAAACAGGACACAACACCCGAGTGCAGTTCAGGATACTGTCACTGCCCCATGGGCTCAGCACTAATCACACCAGCTCTCTGCAATATTCCCCAGGCCCCTTCTTTCCAGAAACAAGGCCTGGTTTTTAGACTGGACATCTTTTGAAGTAGGCACAAAATATCAACAAGAAGCCAAGCGCCAGCTCCCAGCCAAAGGGCATCCATTAGTCATGGCAGGGCTAGGAAGGAAGGGAAGGGCAGCTGGCCCCAAAAAGTGGTGTCTGTGCTGCTGCAGTTACCACATCTCTCTGAAAGGATTGCCCAACCCTTGAGAGACACAGACACCCTTCAGATAATCGTTTAACTCACACTTTGTTTTTTCAGCAGTGCCTCTAAACATAAGCTCCTCTTCTAAAAGCACTCTCCCTCCTCAGAGTTTCCAGCCTGTTCTGGATAAAATATTTGGTGAGGGCTGCACTGGCACAGCCACCAGAGACCTCCCAGAGTGTGTGGATGCATCAGTTTGACAGATGAAGAACAAGCACAGGGATGAACAAACATCAAACCCTCACGTGTATTCAGTTGCCTGAACAACTCCAAAGACACAGATTTAATTCACTATTCCAAATCACAGAGATCTGAATCCGAATTCCTGGATTCTAGAGCACCTCCCTGGCTTTATTGTTTTATTAACAAGCTTTCCTCACTACAATTCAACAAGGCACCAGACTCTGCTCTGTTCATCCCAGTGGACTCTGTGTGAATGTCCAGGGAGTTCTCTGGAAGTCAATCAGTGCAATGGAGCCATCCTGAGCCCTCATTATCAGCTACTCTAAACAGGTTACAAATAAACTTGAAGGTCTCAATCATTGCTTAACATAAAGAGGCAGCTGCTTAAATGTGCACAACCCAGGAACTCATAAAGGAAAGAAAACAATTTGTCAAGTGTCTCCTGTTGAACATAGACTGTATCTGAAGAGAGATCACCCTCTCTCAGAGAGATTCAGACAAATATTAGTCATGTGCTTCCCAGAAATGCTTTTTATCAACTACAAACATTTGCTTTTTGCTTTGCAGTCCATCACTACCATAAACAGTATGAGTTTCCTTCTCATAAAACTGAGAAACTCATGATCCTTGGATCTGTTGGAAGGAGATAATTTAGAAAAGTGAAGTATATGAAACATCTGTTCCACTCTTTCCCATGTCATGATGGCAAGCAGCTGAAGACTGACTGAGGACAAGTATTTTCACAAGGAATTATTTGGGTCAAATTCATAGATGAGATGAAGTCTCTATTAGATAGCATATTACTTTCCACAGATATTAATATGTCTAGAGTATAATATTATGAAAAAAAAATGCATAAATATTCAATTTGTTCCAACTTTTTTTGGTCATTTAGGGAGGTGGCTTGTAGCACAATGCTGGACACCTTCTATCTCAATAATGTCAGCCTGACATTATTCCCTACATTTCCAAATCCTCCTTCACAAGTCAAACCTCTCTTTTGTTAAAATTCATCTTAAATTCCAGTACACATTGCTCATTTTGCTCTGAGTGAGTTCCTATGACTGGAAATGGCCCTGAAGCAGAACTCTGGGCCTAAACACACACGACCTTTGAGGAACTCGTGTGTGGATTCCACCCAGTTTAACAGCTCAGCCCTACTCTTATCTGCCATGTAATCCCTCCCAAGACTGCAGAAGCACACTGAGACTGCAGATGTGCCTCTCTGCTCAGAACTCCCATCCATAACACAGTAGCCTGTAACTAAACCAGAGAGGAGTTTAGATTTTATTAAGATAGCTGTACCCAAAGTGCCATATAAAGGAAAGGTTGCCCGAGGTTGTGATGGGGAGGGAGAGCAGTGAGTCACACTCAGCACAGCAGAAGTGCTGAGCCTCTGGAAAGCCCTGCTGAGTGTCTGTCACTGCTCCTCCTTTCCACCAAATGAACTTCTGAGAGAACACAACTGAGTATTCAAGTGGCCAAACCAACACTCGGCATTGCAGCCTTGGGGGGCAAAGCTGAGAAGTTCTTGGTTTAAATTTTTGAACTGAAGAGCTGCCAGTAACATTTGTTTTTAATGCAGAATAGTCAGCTGCCTGGATCATTCAGGACAAGTCAATGGTCATTCATCAGCCCAAAGCAGAAATTATTAAATGTAATTATATTAAATATGGAGCATTACAGGCAGTAGCTTTCCAAGAACAATGGGAATCAAAAATTTGGAACTGATCCTTTGCAACTGACTGTGGATGTTGTTCAGTGAGATACAGAGCAATTCCAAAACCAGGAGGTAAAACATCCTAGAAGATGTTTGAGCCTCCACTTTGGAAGTAAGAAACATTTATTGTTTATTATAGGTCCACTGGAAAAAAAACCTTGGCAACAAGGCAGTTCAAGAAGAATGAAAGGTGAAAGACACAGGATTTCATATATAGAAACACACATCAAGAACAGCTTCTCAAATACGTCAGACTCTGATCTCACACACTACTTAACTTTGTGCACAGTGACCTCACTGAAGGCAAAAAGACTTTACATAATTCCTAAATGTCAAATACATACAAAATGTTTTAAAGAGCTCCTTTAAAATTTAAAGAAGCAAGGTCTTAGCTCTAAAATTGCTTTCAGAATTGCATTTATTTCGGTAAAATCCCCATCACCAAAACAAATTTAAAAAAAAAAATCTCTCTTTTATCAGGGCCAAGTTTTGTATGATTCACAGTGACTAACTGTGTCTTGCCCTGTGAATAGAATCCTTTGTGCTCAAAGGCAGGAAGGGTGCTAAGAGGTAATAATCTCATACTTGATAAATTCACACTTCCCCTGTGTTATGAGCATATGCAGGACAAGCTACTAGACTCCTCCAACCTTCAAGAAAATTCTCAGGAAACAGGTGTACACGGAGTAGAGAAAGGAAAAAAAATAAGGTTTGATTCCAGCAAAATGTTTCTTGTCTTTATTTGCCTTTCTTGTTCTTCTTTCTTTGTTACCCTACAAGACAATCCACTAGAGCCAAAACAATGGGCTTGATTCAGGGAGCACATTAAAGACAGCAATGAAGGATGCACAAGGAGCTGTTTTATTCAAAATAGAAGACTCTCAACCAAAGTGTGAGGGAAGACTTTACCAAGAGAGTCTTTTCCCAACATTCCTTTCTCCCTTACAACATTCATCAATACAATTAAAAGATTTAGAGTAACCACACTCTCCTTGCTTAGGAAATGAACTTGCCTAAATTAAGGCATCTCAACTTTTGAGTTTAATCCTCTGCAGCTCTTTTTAATTTTCCCCAGAGAGATTCTCTGCTTCACCTCCAGGAAATTGCAGCCAAGGACACAAAGCCAAAGCCAGGCAGGACCATGGAGCTGTCAGGATCCCTGTGCCCTCATTTTTAAGAGCCTCCCCCTCTTCATGCCCTGGCCAAAGGGTGCTGATGCTAAATCAAAGTCTTGAGGACTTTCACAGGATACAGACCTTGGAATATCATCTGGGAGCCTGGAATTTATACTCTTGAAGGTAGGGTTGGGTCAGGTGACAGGACTGTTTAGATTGGAAGATCTGTGGGGTGGGAGTTGTTCTTCTGTCACATAATTCAGAGTTAGACACCAAAATCTGACTGAAAGTCCAGAGGAAGAAGATTTAAAATGCCATTTATCAATTATCATTTGGCAGGTCTTTGCACAACTCCTCTTTTTGCCTTTTTTTAGTCAATCATAGCACTTCCCTGCTGTATAATGCAAGGAATATATAATATACAATGCTCTAACAATAGCTGTCAATCAGGAAAACTAACTAGGGAGAAACAGAGCACTCAAATAAAAAGAACTGTATCTGATGGGAAGGTATTTTCATTTCCAGAGAGACTAAAACTGTCCTGTGGCCAGTTTTCATCTGAGATTACATTTTGCACAGATGCCACTCCACAAATTGCAGTGGAAATAACTAAGCTGCACTGAATTGGGCATGACTTTAAATAAATAATACTGGCCCTCCTCCTCACAAGGATCTGCAAATGCCCTTCACCTCTGTTGGTCACTTTAATCCAGATTTTTAAGTGGTTCTCTCAGAGGGTTTTGTTCAACTGCTCAGCAAGAATTCCAGGGTGCTTTTGGGGAGCTACCATGTCTTCCAGTGAAGTGACTATTTTAAATTAGATTTTACCTGACCCCTCGCACATGGCAAAGAAGTGGGCATTTGCAATTCTCAAAAAAGTCAATAAATTTGTCAACAGAAATAGATTTCAAAGAACTACTGGAAGTGTATTTCACAGGAACTTCAGCAATTGTATTTATGCTCCAAAATGACATTTTGCAGCAACACACTGTATCTGAATTCCAGTGCTCCCAGGAACAACTGTGTCCAGGAATGCACAATGGAGGCAGGAGATAGCTTCAAGATGTTTTGGGGCTGGCTGAATTACAGACAGATGTACATAACAGCAGGTCCAGTCAGAATGAATTAAAGCAGAAATGCACATAAGAAAATAGACAAAAATCATATTGTTATAATTAACATACCTTGCAGTGACACCTGTGGCTTTCCAAGATAAGAAATCCGGAAGATCAAAGAAGTAGCCAACCTTGTCCCACGATTCTGGCAAGTTCTAATAAAAATATGTTTAGAAAGCCACATATTAGAGGTCAGGCATGGTCTTGTCCTTATTTAAAATCCTGATATTTAGGTAAAAATTACAATTTTTTCTAACTCATTTTTCTGATCATCTAGTCAGCTCCTCTGTCTGATTTACTGCCTGGAGAGCTGAGCCCTTCCCCCAGCACAGACTGATCAGAAGCAAAGTTCCCCATGAAGAGTTCATGGAGACACAAGTTTCAGATCAATAACCTGGGGTGTCTCTGTTCCCCATCAGCTGCTCAGTGTCAGAGCAGTTTCAAGGTCAACAACTTTATCAAAAAACATCTGCCTGGAAAATGTTCTGTTTACTAAACTAAGCCATTTAAAAATATTTAAAATTTTAAGATTTAAAATTTAATATTTGTTAATTATAAGCATAGGAAGAAAACAAAGAGCTCTGTGAATGCAGAAACAAAGCTTGCAGCTTTCTGAAAAGTCATGTGACATTCCCAAACTCTTAACAAACTCTTCTACCAGGATAGATCATTTACAGGGAGTTTCCACCACTGTTCTCTGCAGAGGGATGATGGCCCAGAAAGCAAGAAGACTCCACAAAAGGCCCAGGTCATGTCACCTGGGCCAGGCTCTATTCCTTGTTTCCATCTCCAAAGCTCAGGCTGCTTTCAGATGTTAACACTGGATATTCTCAAAACTACTTTTCCACAAACACAACCCCACACCACCCACAGGTATCCAGCCATGGGGAATGGGAGGGAATTTTTCCTAGGAATAATGTTGTATTCCTGTGACAGACAGTGAACATGACTGTCCTGCAAAGCAATCCCAGTGGTCACCTCTGACCTCAGCACATTAAAATAAGGAGAGAATATCAAAACTAAACAAAAGCACACAAGGGTCACAAATCAAACTTCCATGGGAAGGTAAGATTGCTTGAAAAACCTCCACCAGCTTCTTAAATAAGTGAAAAGTGCAAAGTTTTCTCACTTAAAAATTAAAATTTTGTTTATTTTTGGGTCATGCCAAGAATCTGTCTTAAAACTTCTTTAGTTTGAAGAACTTGAAAAGTTCTAAAACTGAGTTTCTATTGAGTTCATAAAAGAAATGCTCTGATTACAACTTCAGCTCACCTCCCAGACATATGTGGTTGCTACTCACATCAAATTTAACCTCCTGTATGAATGCCAAGGTGTTCCATAGCTTAGCCCAAAGATCATTCAGCCTGATTATTTTGATAATAAAAGCCATTATGTGTTGTTAACACACCTGAGAGCCTTCAAGAAGCAACAGGAGAATTCTGGCTGTTACTTTAATCAGAAAAGAAACTGGGTTAAGAATAACTGTCCTCTTCAAATAAATCTGTTTCATCAAATATACTCCTTGGATCCTTATTCTATTACTTCAAGAATTCCCAAAAGCCACAAGTTAGTGACACTCAAAATACTTTGTTTCATGAACTTCCAAATGATTCATTTTTTGCCATCTTGATGCTGTGTCATCACTAATTAGTACAGACAAAAAAAAATCATAGCACACCCTGATGCCTTTTCCAAACAAATTTAAAGTCTCCATGTTTTCGACACTCACTGAAGTTAATTCAAATTTATTTTCACCCAGTCAGGAGTCTGTGACCACATTAAAAGGATTGTGGAAAAGATCCAGGAACGTTCCCAATGCTGTATTCACATCCTGCAACTCATCCTCCAAACTCAGAATCTTTCTGCTTTCCAGAGGTACTCTTGGGGTGCCCTTTCTTCATCTCTCTCTCTGATTGCTTTGGGTTGCTTTAACAGCTACCCCTCCACAGAATAATATTTTGAGATTTTTATAGGTAATCCCAAATTTTTGGGGTCAAAGAGTTTAAGAATTATGTAGTGCAATGTATTCTAATCTCGCTAGGCAAGAAGGGAAAATGAGGGATTTCTTAACTGGACTGAAAATACACACATAGGGAGTAAGAAAAAGACACAGAAAAAGACACAGGGTGTCTTTTTCTAAATTACAGAAAACAAATGCATATTGTGTAAAGGACGAAAGGGAACAATGGAATACTTAATGCACACACTCACAGAGATCTAAAAACTCATGTCCCATGCCCTACTCAACTCAAAGCAAGGATTTACAACTTGGATCTCCCACACTTCACACTAGATGCCAAGCCATGTGACAGAGCTGTTCCCAGACATCCAGGATAGGCCATGAGCAGAAATTCCATCCTTGCCAGAGCCACGGCTGCAAACTGATCAATTCTGACATGACTTGCACTCTATCTAGTAAAAGATTAACTGACTGAATGATCAGAGTCAGGAACTAGGGCAGAGGGAGAGGAGGGGCTTGGAAAGTAAACTCTTGGAGTAAGGCTGCTGCTGAAGGGGGAGAAAACTGCCTGCACCACCCAGACACTGGTGCAGACATCCTTAAATCCCTGAGGATCCCCGGGCATGGCAGCACAGGCAGGCAAACACCAGAGCCAGGCCAGAAAGGGCTGAGAGGGACAGAGCAGGCACATGGAATCAGGGCTGGAGCAAGGCAGGGGGACAGCGTGTGCCTGGAGAGGAGACACAGAGGGGAGGCAGCCCAAGCAGGAATGCTCAGAGCTGCAGGTGCTCAAATCCCCCAGCTGTGAGTGCTGTTTCTGGATGGCACTGCTGTCTGCAAGTGCAGCTAAAAACCAGACCCAGCCTGAAGCACAACTTCTGCATGTGTGTCTGCACTGTGTATGGATTGTGATAACACTGAGTGTTGAAACATTTATAAACAATTCTAAACAAGAGTTCAGTTCCAAACTCAACAGCCTGGAGTCATTCTCATCTAACACAGAATTTATTATTCATTTTAATGGAAAAATATTCAGTCACATTCAACCAGACAAAAAGCCAGCTGCAAGGGCAGCATGCAATGAAGAAGAAATGCACCAGCAGAGGAGCTGCTGCCAAGCTAATGCCACTACATCCACTGTCCTTCCCCCCACTGCCAGGGACAGAGAGGGTTTAATTATTTCTGCAAATGATCTCACTGGGAGCTGCAAGTCACAGGTGTACAGAAGGAAGAAGGATGATGGATCAAACAGCAGCTCCAACTGAGGATGTCAACTGTAGCGTACAGGAAGATCACTGACTACCAGAAAAAATCCCTACTCACTGACTATTGATTGTAGTTATTAATGGCAGAGGAATGAAATGCTAAACTGTCACTCCATGGTTTGGGTTTTTTTCCTAAAGGGAGGCTCTTTGCTTTTAAATATGAAATTAAGAGCAGATTGTTGGAGAAGATTGCACTTCATTTAGAAGCAGTTACCAAGCAAATACCCCCAGTCCAACACACCAACACACCCCACCCACTTGAAATAAACAATAAAGTTCAGCATCTCTGATTTAATGAGACTAGTATTTTTTAGAAATAGTTGTTTTGTAATGCCATTAGTATGAGGAAAACATAACATGCATCCTTTCATTTTGGCACAAGCTACGATAACATTTTCAGCCAGAAATTAGTAAACAACATTTTTTTCTTCTGCTATCTCTAGGAAAAAAAATACTAACAGGCTAATTCTGGAGCTGGCCAAGCCTTCCCTGCATTTCTTGCACTGTTGTGTTTGAGATGTGCTCTCACTGCTCTAACACTGGTTTGTCACACCATCAATATCTGTACAGTCGTGTTGTACTGACAAATTCCTAGAGTAAAATAATTCCCAAGTGAAGGACCTACGTGCTCACATATTCAGCTCACATCAGGCATCTGCCTCCCAGAACTACCTGTGCACTCAGTCAGGCAGTGAATATCCAATTTGTTTAGCCAAAGTCACTAAAATTACAGAACCTGCTTAGTATGCTGCATAAAAATGTACCTACAATTACAGAAGTAAAAAACTACTGCAATAATGTTTTGTAAGAAAATTGTAAATAACAAAGTCTAAGGAAATAACAGCAAACAGAGTGAATTTAACTGGCTATTTCAAATGAAACAGTAAATAGGAATTACTTTCCTTTTTAGTGAAGGTTATATTCAAATTTACCTTACTGGCTTCAGAAGATTTTGTCAGAACCATCTTTCAGCTACTTTCTAAATATTTGTCAAAGGATCCTTTGTTTCACTTTCACTTGCAGTTGATGTTCTTAATTCATGTGACCACATTCAAAAGTCAAACGTGGCTGCGTCCACAGAAGCAAGCTTTGTAAAAAATCACGCATTTGTTTGGTTTTGTGTTTAACACTGGACTCTATCACCACACACGATCCACACAGGCAGAAAAATACAATACTGCTGCTAAAGTGAGCCCCAGATGTGCACACTTTAACCAGAGTGCCCCACAGGCCTCACAGTAGCTGCATTCAGATGATCATTTACTGCCAGCAGCTGTCCCCAACACAAACTCCACTTGCTTTGCCACAGGAACACCTATCTGCAATCACAAGCAGCAAGAACAACCAATTAATTTCATGGATGCTAACTAAGAGATGCCAGAGGGTAAAAGGATTCAGCCTCAATCAAACGGAACTGAATGTAAGCAAATACAAATCAAATAGAAGATCTCAAAAAGCCTGTTAGGGCCTTAAAAATTTAGATTTTTAACTCAAACTCAAAATGGAATAGAATAAGATGACAAACTGGAAGAAGAGAATATACCCTGAAGCCTCCAGTCTCTACTTACATCTCTATGCTGTGTAGGGAGATGAAATGTTAAAGAGGAAACATTATATGGAAAAGAAAGTCTGAAAGAAGCAGATGAGAGTAACTTGTGACTTGGAAGAAAACCTGCAGCAACCCTCCACAAATAAATACAAGGGGAGAGGAAGAAGAAAGGCACAAGAGATAAGGACCAGTATCTACTTCTTGTACATGGTGTCAGCTGATTCCTCTCACTGAGTGAGGTCATCTGCAGCTTCAGTTCCAGGAACAAGGTGATGGGAATGGAAAAGCACAGTTAGGTCATTATTGAATCCCAGAATGGTTCAGGTTGGAAGGGATCTTAATGCTCATCCAGTTCCACTTCTTGTCATGGACAGGGACTTCCACTAGTCCACGCTGCTCCAAGCCCCTCCAGGTCTTGGACACTGCCAGGGATGGGGCAGCCCCAGCTTATCTGGGCAGCCTGTGCCACATCCTCAGCACCCTCACAGGGAAGAATTTCTTCCCAAGAATTTCTTCCCATCTAACCCTGCCCTCTGTCAGTGTGAAACCATTCCCACTTGTCCTGTCACTCCAGGCCCTTGTCCAAAGTCCCTCTCCAACTGTCTTGTAAAGTCACTTTTGTCCTTTAGCTCTTCTCCTTCCCTTCATTATTTCTAACCAACTCTCAGTAAATTTGCCATGTCATACTCTTTAGAAATACTTTTAATTGCTTAGATGAAATTCTTCAAGCCACAGAAATTCAGCTTCTTTCTTTGAGAGACACCCTAATCACTCACAGCTTACCAGCACTGCTGATTGGGTTCCCAGTGATGGGTCTCCATGTCAGACCCTTCGTCACAGAGATCAGGTTTGCAAATACTGTTGTTAGGAGAACCCAGGGCAAAACATCTCAAGACAGGAGCATCTCCTTATGTGGCCTTCCAGAGCCAGGTCAGCACCATGGAAAGGGAGAGGAAGGCTTTGGTAACAATGTACACACAATTAACCTCTGGGTGTAACAACGGACCAACCATCATTTACTATCAGCGCTTTAAACAACCTCCTTCCAAAAGTGCATCTAGTAATCTCCTAAATTTATCTTTTATTTATTTTATCCTTATTATTTAACTTCTATTTTATTATTTCACTTCAGACATAAAGCAGTACTTTTCCTCACTGCATTCTCTCTGCAAAACCCATACAAATGCAAGCAATTGTGGAATGTGCACAGCACCCATCCCAGGCAAAGATGTACAGAGGGAAAACAGCAAAAACATTCAACAGAAGAAACATTAAATTCCTGGGGAGCTCAAAATAAGGTCCAGAGGATTCAAAGCAAAACTCAACAGTGATTCTTCCTATGTTAGGGTGTCCATGCTGACCTGGAGCACAACTGTGCAAAGTGTCCAGCTGTGGGTTTTGTTCTGCTTTGTTTTCTTTACAAACATCCCTGTGTTGAGTGTGTTGCAGCCATGTCAAGCCTTCTGATCAAAAACTTTCCAGAAACAGATTAAAAACTTTCCAGAAACATGATGCCAACCAAAGGAACAAAGGCTCAAAGTGGCTTCTGGATGCACCTTGGTTTAGCCAGTTCTGATTATGGTCAGACATCAGAGAATGTCCCAGTTTACTGTTTTTCTTAACTTCCTGGGATGCTGTCAGGTATATGACAACATTAGGGAAGAATATTGAGAAGAAATAAGGAAGGAAAGGAAAAAACCCATCTCACTACACTCAATAGTAAGGAAAGGTGGAGAGACAAAAAACACAATCACAGCCAGGCACAGTGCAGGAACACAGGGTAAAACTTTCCCAGGCAGTAACCAGGTCACACCAGGTACAGTGCACTCATTTTCTGAACACCAGTTATCATAATTAAGTAGAAGCACAATGGGAATTTCAGTTTCAGCTTTGCAAAGCCCTCAGATAGTTGAAAAATATAGAATAAAACTAAAATGTGTCTTTCTACCTGCTAATCTTGAAATTCTCCCATGGGATTTGAAAACTAAGCTTCCTTTTTGCCAGCTTGTGCATTATCAGTAGTTTAAGAAATAATCCTGTAGTCAGAATAGAAATTTTTTTTCCCTGTGGTGTGTGAGCTAGATCAAAATCTCACTCTGCCATTGGGAAATACACTAAACACAGACAATAAAGATGATACAACTCCAAAAACAGGAAGAACACATTCAATGCCATTCTATAAGTATTTTTCCTGACCATACCTGTAATACTTGTGTCACGGTTTATTGATATATAAAATATTGATACCAAAGAATCTGAAGAGACTTAAATGATTTATATTTGTATCCCAGTTTAAGACAGTCCACTGAGAAACAACAAATGTTCAAACTGCTATTGTAGGTTTCATCTGAACAACCTGGCATTCAAAGTTATTGTAAGATTTGCCTTCCTTGGCAAAAAGTGAGGAGATTTGCATTACAGGAGGCTGAGTTTGAGCTGTCAGAGGCCAGTGTGACCCTTTGCTGACAGCCCTGATGTCAGGTAAGCCAAGGATGCATTGCTGTGCCTGTCACTGCAAATAAACCCTCCCTCTTCATTTAATTCCTTTCCCTCTCCTACTTTTCAAGGAGTGCAGAAGCAGTAAAACCTTTCAATCCCACACGTCTCCAAAGCTGAAAGGTTTAACCAAACCTCAGCAGATCACAGCCTACTCCAGGATAAGAGATACTGCTCCTGAGGTGCTCCTGAGGTGCTGCTGAGGTGCCTGGGTTAAGCAGGGCAGGCTTAAGCAGTTTAATGGTGAGTCATGCCCAGAGCTCTCAGGATGCAGGAGCTGTCCCGTGGGCAGCTCAGCAGGCACACACTGAGGTAAAAACCCCTCTCTTAAGGACAATAATCTCCTTAGCTGCTGTGTCAGGAGCTGAAAAGGGACATGAGGCAAGCCCTGCTCTGTAGCACCCTGCTGGGTGGCACCTGGGTCAGGAGAATCCTGTGTCCCCCCATGGCTCCTGCAGGGAACCAGCCCTGCAGTGCTCTCCCCCTCACACCACAGCATCATGCACTGGGCTTGGAGGCCACAGCAAACTCACACCTTCACGTGGCCACATTTGGACACCCCATAATCTGGATTTCCCCAGCACACAGGTACTGATACCCCAGACCTTGCAATATAAAAATGCTTAAATACAAAGGATTAATTTAATGTTTTTACAGCTTTCATGTGATTATTTATAAAATGACTGATGTATGATACTCATAGCTGGAGAAAGGAAGAAGTAGCAGATGGATATTCACATTTCATTATCAACATTCATTACCCTCTATTATCATTAATCTGCCAGTACCTGCTTCTACCAGTTGATTCCTTTGACTTTCCCCAATCTGCACCTTGTTACAAAATAATGTCTCATGTCTGTAAGGACAGGAGAATTTGGCTGCTTGAAACTGGCAGCAAGTAATTTACATTTGGGCTTTGTTAAAATGACAGCGAGCATCATTGAGGCCAAATGTAAAAAGCCAGGCTGGAGGAGGTTATACAAATTTCAAGTGCAAGTTTCTCTCCTTTTATCTGACAGTTGTTTTTAAGAGGCCACAGGTCATTGTAACACACCAAATTTAAACACAGGAGACTGAGGCAGAGACTCCACGTTACATACAGGGCACCTTCCCTTTAGACATGGTTTATTCCCATTGATGGGACAGAACTAAACTGAAGCTGGAAGTGGAGAATTCCTCTTCCAGCAGCCAAGGCCATCCCACCCTGCACTGCTGGATGCCTCAAAGGCACTCCTCTGGCACTCCAGCTGGAGTAGCAAATACACCTCCATAACTAAATCCTAGGATACTTTATTATCTGTACCTCTATTTGTATGTATATCTAACCTTAGATAGGGAAGGCCTATGGAATGTTTCTCTCAGGGAATGTTCCATTTCAGTAAAATCAAACATATTTATATGAAACTGAGAGGAAGAACCTCAGAAGGTTTAAATCACAACTTTAGCCTGACCTGACTCTGCACACCTTGGTGTCCAACATTGAGACTGAAGAGTTTTATTTTAGAAATCTCATTCCCAGGAATTAACAATGGCACTAATCACCAGTAAAAACGCACCAGAGTGTTAAATGTACTCACTTCCTTTATCCAGAGCAGCTTAGGGGGCTGCATTTCCACAGACATGGCTCCCCCTACATAATTCAGGACTCTGTGCTGGGTGGCGTTGATGCGCCTGACCTGGCTCACTGCACGATGGTCCATCCACATGATCACGTTCCTGTGGTGCTGCCCTTGGGGAAAAACAGAAAAAAGAGGTTTTAGCTCTGGTTTAACCCCAGCTCAAGTTACTACATTGTGTGTCACTAGGCTCTAAGCTGTGCCACACTTTCACTTCTGCACTGAAAACTGAAATTCTATTTGTGTTAATAATTCACAGTGGATATCTAAAAATAAAATTTTAGCCCTCTGAGCACTGAGAATGCTGACTGAAATGAGGCTTGGGAGCATCCAAGAACTGTGAGACACCATGTTCTCTTGTATTTCATTGAAAGAACCCAAACTTCCTGACAAAGTTCATGTATTTAGTTAAAAATATAAAGGAATATTTTGGTGACCAAAAGCTGAAAATGTGACAAAATTGGAACAATTATGTTGTGAACTGAAATTAACTCAGTCAGCTACAGGGATTCTGTTTCCTATTCTATGGTTATGAGAAGAACCACCCTGATTCCTTCCCAAAATACTGTTTTGAGAGGGATAATTTGCTGAAATGCTTTTATTTTGGATGTGTAAGGAAAAAGCATTTGGCAAGTCTGCATCACACACATAGGAGAACAAAAAGCAAAGAACATTTTATCCAAATTAACCTCCAGAGGAGCTGCCAGACAGAGGGAACAGCAATCCAGGTGACACTGCAGATTGCTCTCTGGCTAAGCACACTCCACAGCCACTCAAGCATCCTCTTGAAAACATAGCCCAAAACAAGGCAGAAGTGTGAGGCACATCAATATTTCTAAAATGGGTTGAAATGCAACTCAGAACTGTGAAACTGCCACCACTGCAAGACTCTCACAGCATTACAGTATTGAGTGAATTCTTGTCTTGTTTAGCACCACCACTGTGTAAACTTGAAGTTCTTGGGGATATCAGAGCACAAAAAATGAGAACTGATTTGACTCATTAGACCCAAAATAGCCCCAGACATCATTAGCCATTGAACAGATTATAAGAGACTCTCAAACTGAAAAATAAATAATCTGATCTAAATTTAGAGAAGGACATTTTGGGGGCAAAGCTGGGTTTTTGAGAAGGATAGGAGGAGATGACAAACACATCTGAGAATAGAAAGGGAACATACACAGAATTATGATTATGTCTCTGTAACTACTGATATAGCACGCACCTAATCTTAAGTGGGATTCACTGGGTAAAAGAAGTGCAGTACAGACTTTTTATGAGTCTTCTGAATCATCTACCCAAAAACTAATAAAAACCTCCAGATTTTCAGCAAAAGGTCACAGACTGTTTCTGAAGTTTAGCACTGTCCTAGACAAAGGCAGAACACCAGTGTAATAAAATACACAAACTGAAATTCTTGCCTGCAGCTCCATGACAGAGCAAGGAGTTAGACTACACTAACACTAACATTCCTTTAGCCTTTAACATTCCTTTAGCCAGTGTGGATGGGCATTTATCCACACTGTAAAAGCCATGATCAGTACAGGCTGAAGAAGAAGAAAACATGCCAAATAGAAAAATGAACGTAGATTTCCCTAAGAAGCAATTTCTCAGAGCCAAGATGAATGAAATGTCACCTTTGGATGCCAAATATTTAATCAAACAGTAAGTAATTCTCATCTCAGATTTAATTTTGCAGTAAAATTAAAGCAGCAAAACCAGGAAAAACACTCCTCTTATAAAAAAGAGTTTGTGTCATCTCCTTCTCCAAGTGTCAGCCCCACCCCTTGGCATTTGGAGGACATGGAAAGTTCCCTCCCATCAGTGGTAAAATCAAAGTAACTCCATGTTTTGTGGGGAGCCCTACCTTCAGAATTGACTGCCAAAGGCTGAGACTGTTTATCCACCACCACAAGGGAACAGGTAGCATCAAACCCCAGCCCTCGGATCTGGCTGGCGTCCACTCCACGGACAACTTCCTGAAAATGCACAGAACACCCAGGAATACAAATAAATCCACGCATGTGCAACTGCCATGTGAACTAGTGAGTACACAAAGTGAGTTACAAGGGAGCTCAAACTCTGAAATTTCCTAAATTCAGTGTTGTTTAAAATTTTGAACCATAAACATATCAAATTGCCAGAAATTCTTTGTGTTTCACATCCGAATTCAGAGGTCTTTACCCACAGTCCTGGGTAAAAGCAGGAAAGCACAAAAGTATCAGTAAATAAAGGTAGCAGAAAACCTGCAAAGTAATTTTTCTCTTTTCTAAAGCTAGGAGTTGAGCTGGATGTGAAACATGGACCAGGATTAGGACCAAGTGTTTCCATCAGTTACTTCACTGACTTCCTGCCTGTGGAAGCAACAATCTCCCAGAATTGCTTTGGTAATATTGTGTTTGTCTTGCAATACTGAAGGGTCCCAAAACTAAAGCTGGTCAAAACCTGTAGGCATGATAACACCTCTGCAATGCACACCTTTACTCAGCTACCAAGAGTGTGAACAGCACGCTTTTTAGAAGGTTTTCAAAAAAACAAACCAACCCAAACCATTGCCCCAAAATGCCTGAACCTCATGGCTTCCAGCAGCACTGGAAAAAAAACCACAACCCCCACAAGGATTAAGTGCCAAATGAGGTTTCAAGACACCTAAAATGTAGCATAGTAATAAATTGCCACTTCTCAGCAACAATAAAAATATCATTATTTTAATTAGTACTATAAGGAAAGACTTTCAGTAGACTTGCACAGTGCCAGTCTCTTACTGGCTCTGTAAAACTGCAGTTTCTGAGACCATTTTATCGCTTTAATATAAGAGATTGCATTTAAAGAGGTCCAGAGCAAGAACAAAGCCACTCAGAGAAAAATCAAATAAGCAGAGGAAGACTTGCTCTGCTTTAACATCAAGCTGTTCTTCCCTATCCCTCCTGTCACTCCCCTCTTTTCCTTCCATCCACTCACCTTCCCCATCTCAGGGCATTTCTGCAGAGCCAAGCTCATTAAAGTTTGAAAAGACTGATCAATAACAAGACAATGGGTGAACAGTCCATCTGCAAATTACCAAGCAGATCATGAATATTTCAAAAGCCAACCCTAGAACGTGCAGCAGGCAGGGGCTGTAGTGAGGAGGATGAAATGGCCTCTGTGTGCACTGCAAGCAAGGTCTCTGATTTACCTTTAACTCCAGCATGGACAGGCAGAGCCCTGGATCAGAGAGTACAGATTTTCCCCTGTAATAAAGTCTATTTCAATCTAGTTTTATGCTTGATACTATCCACAGACATTTATTATTTATTTTGGTCTTATAATACTGGGTCCTCTTATAATGAGGATAACAAGTGTTACTTTAGGAGCCATCCACAAACCAGATTACAATTTCTCTACAATAATTTCTCCTTTATGACTCCAGGGCACCAATGCACATCTCTAGATATGTGCACTGACAGGTTCTGAGCAATCCTGACTCCTCCAAGAACTATCTCGTGGGTAGAGCATACACCAGCTAAACAAAGCTCACAGATATGAGACCTGAAAGCAGTGGGTAAATCCTCTCTCTGCAATAACAGCACAAAGAAAGGTCTTTCCTTCTACTTGCTGTTGTAGCATGCGTTTTTTTCACTCTGGCCTTCAACTCCTCACCAGTAAAACAGACATTTGTGAGGCTGCAGCAGCCTCAAGGTGTTTTTGATGCCTTGGGAAGGTTGACCTGAAACAGAGACTGGACAGAGTTAGAGAAGTAGGTATTTATTGAGAGCCCTTTAGGGTACACCTTGGGCAGGACAGGGCCTGGCCAGGGCTACACCCAAGGTGGACTCAGAATGGCCTTAAAATAGATGACCCATTACGAGGTGTCACAGTTTTATGTTTTGGTCCATTTGCATATTGGGGTCAATTGTCCAGTTACAGCTTCAGGTTGGGAGGTCCCATCCTTCTTGTTCCTCCCTTCAGCCACCCTTGTTTGTGCTTTTGGGCCTGAAAGTTGTCCTTGGTCTTCAGCAGGAAAAGGATTTGTTTTGTCTTCCTGCTTTGTGAAGAGAGCTTATTAGCACTTAATGTGAGGCTCAGATCTACACCCCTAGGCAGCACAGAATCTGAAAATATGAAAGGTAAATATTAAGGCATCACCTTTATGCACAAGGACGCTCACAAGTTACACAGCATGAACAGACCCACTTGCAGAGCCACCTGCAACACAGATCCTTTGTTTTGTCCTTGCCCACCTTAGTGACAGAGCAGCAGGCAGCCCAGATGTCTGCAGAGGACTGCTCATAGTGGTCTGGGCAGGGCTCCCAGACCTGGATGGGTCGCTCTGCGTGTGCCACCACCGCCCCAGCCCCGTCCACCAGAGCCGCACGAACGCTGCCTGAGCCCACGTCCACGCCAACGTAGAACTGCGCTGCAGCCTGCTCCTCACTGGGCATGATGAATCAAACCTGCTCAAGGAAAAGAAACAAAAGGGGTTAAAAGCAGATAAAATGACTGATGGAAAAAGTGCCAAGAGCTGCTGCCTCCCATCTAGCTGAACATCCCACCTGTGGTGTGATGCTGGGAATTATAAAGTAACTATGTGACAATCAGGTATGTGTTACCCAGAGGAAAAAAAGAATAAACAAAGTCAAGTTTTCAAGAGCTCTCCACCATCAATTCACACCACTTTAAAGACTCAGAAAATAATTTTCTGAAAATGTGTTGAGCCATGAGAGCATGGTGTGAAATCTCTGCCTACTCTGACATCCTGCAAGAACAAAGTGAGGTTAAGT
Source organism: Cisticola juncidis (assembly GCA_013400215.1). Classification (NCBI taxonomy): domain Eukaryota; kingdom Metazoa; phylum Chordata; class Aves; order Passeriformes; family Cisticolidae; genus Cisticola; species Cisticola juncidis. Next base: position 639,456 of record VXBR01005239.1, read on the forward strand.
TAATTGATTTAATTATTCACAATGAGTTGCTTATTTCACTATATTAAGTTTAACTGTTTGACATTTAATACAGTGACAAATTCACTGTTCCGTATTTCTCACAGTTTGTTCTTAATTAATAGTTAACATTTCCATTTTAATCAAGCTGTGAGAATGCTAAGTAAGAGCTGGTAGAAGTATTTCAAACGTCAGACAAGTAGCACGTTTAGTGCTTCTATGAACCTTTTACAGCTCTGAAACACAAGAAACTCAGCTGACACACCACTTCTGATATTCAGAAAATGAACAGATAAATTGGCATTTAAAACACATGGTACTTACAGAGCGTCAGAATGGCTCTACTTAAAAACAGCCACTTCTCCTAATGAAGTGACCTGGAAAATTTCTGGATATGGCAGATGCGGTGGTTAGAAGGAGAAGCATAGGAAAGGGGGAAGGATTTGGAAAGTCCTGATTAAAGAATAGGATTATTCACATTTCAAATTAGTATTTTTAGTCTCTTTTTTTTTTTTAATAATAACATTGAGAACAGTCAAGATCTACTGACACAATGTAGGTCTTTCACATCCATGGATGGCTTGTAACCACTGCTGCTGATGGGTATCACAAATCTGCAATCATTGAAGGTTAAAGGCAGCAGGTGAAATACAGAAGGAAAAGAAGAAGCCCCTTATCTCAGAAAATTCCAATTTTGGATAATAATTAATTAGGACAAAGTTTCGCTTCCACTCAAAATGGCATAAAACAACACCTTGGCTGAAGAAACTGACTGAAGCTTCCCTTCCTCCCCACCCCTTGAACAGCTCATGGAAATGAGCAGATCTCAGTCTGTGGAGATCTGTAAATGTGGTCAGTTTGTGGAGATCTGTTATCACACAATCATTTTTCTCCTGCTTCAATCTGGCCCTTCATGCCCACACCCCACTGCAGGGCCCAGAGCCCATGGTTTTGTTCCTTGCTTGGCCAGCACGAGGGAGTTCTTCTGTCCCTGGTACAGACCAAAGCAGTCACCACACCATATCCTGCTCACACCATGCAGGGTCACCAGAGCAGATCATCAGCTCCTAATAATGTCAGAAAGTAGAAAAAACTCCGAGCTACAGAGCATATTGTGGTCCTGCTGGAAATCCTGGCTGCTGCCTCCCAGCATGCTGGTTCTGCCAGCAGATTAGGTGCAACACACACTAATCTCGTTAAGCAAGGTCATGTGTCCAAGCGATGAGCAATCAGCTAAAAATAAAGCTGTGCCATGAGTCTAACACCTAGGAATATTGGCAAGAAAGCTTTATTTTCTTGGCCCTGGCTGTGTGACCTGGTCAGAGGAACAAAAGCCAATCCCTCTGCCAGAGAGGATAACTCTGCTTCTGTGATTAATACTGCATCTGTCACCTGGGGGTGACAGCACTCAGCTTCTCCCTCTTAGCCCTCCGCTGGAAAAGCAGTTTTAAGGTATTATTTTCAACACGGTATTTACTTCTTAATTTTGCACTCCACCTCCCCAAAGCTCCAAAGGCTGGCTGCAGGTGCTGCAAGCTCCTTGTGAGAAATTTTACTACAAAGGTGTTGCATAATACCATTCCTGATACTATCTCACAAATTTCCCTGTTTTTCCCCTATTTCGGCTCTGCCTTTAGCTGCTGACTCATAAAAAGTTGAGAATAAACCACAAGCTGCAAACCAGATTCTTTTTTTTTTAACATAGGCAAATCCTTCTTACTTGCTTTTCACAAAATACAAATAGCAAAAGGAGTATTTTATATCCTGCCTCCTGCTCACACACACAATATTAGTCCAAATTTCTCTTCCTTGTATGGCAGCCTTGATTTTAGCTCATTAATGTGTTTTTGCTACTTAGAGAACAAGCTTAGCAGATGTTAGAGAATTAAGCTCACAGTACCTCCTACTCAGCACTTGAAATTATGGCTTTGCATTGGATTCTTCCCACAAACATTTGAAACCTGGAACCCAATCTGCCCATGTAATGTTTACTTTCCATTTTTTTCCTTACTAAGCAACCAGGATGTGCCTGTGTGAGTGACTGGGCAGGAAGCAGAGTTTGTGTGCTCCAGCAGTGCATTATCAGCCTTTGCACATCCACCAGTTTATTGCTGTCAACCAGTGGGAATGGGAAAGAGTTCAGTGACACTACAAAACCAAAACCACCAAAACTATTTTAACTGATCTTTTTTTGAGTAAAGCTCACCTAGATTCACAAAGCAGCACTCAATATCTCATGCAAAAAAAGGCTAAAAGTAAATTCTTTTTCAAGAACAGCAAGCACCAAGTTTCAGAGGCTGTTCAAAGTAAAGTGTCTCTGCAATAGGATCTGATCTGCCTGCAAAAACATCATTTGATGCCAAGGGTTTTTTTGGAATAACAAACACTTGGTATGCCACTTATCAACCCCATCCACAAAAAGCACTGTCATCTCTAGGTCATAAATGTCAGCAATTATGGACTCTGCCCTAGGGTATTTCTTGAGAACCTAAGAACTCAGCAGAGAAGTTGATGGAAAATATTTAGCCAAAGTACAGTGATAAGAATTTTAAAGAGGAATGCTGTCATTCTGTTTTGTTTCCAGAAGATTTCTTTGGTACAAGAGGGAGCTCCAAATCAGAGCTGAAGGAATTCTTTAATGGAGTTCAGGAGTAGCAGAAGGTCCCTGCACAAGCTTCTTGCTTTGGAATTTGGACACTAACATTCATCACCATGTGAAAAGAAAACTGTTGTGCAAATGAAACGTTGGTTTGGATTTTTTTATCTGCTGGATTCTTAGTTTCTGCAGGCAATACAATCATGAGGAAAACTAAACCAGAAATATGTCTGAAATAAAATGTCCTAGAAGTCCAGTCACACAGGTCAAGCACAATATTCCCAACACGACACCAAAATATTTTATGCATGGATGATGCATGTCCATGGACTTCCAAGGGTTGGAGGGCAGTGGTGACAGTACCTTCTAAATCTCTGAAGTATCTAAACTCAGGAAGCCTGGCTCCTTGCAGCCAAGAAAAAAGGCCTCCAGAACTTCAATACAGCCTTGTCTGTCCACTGCAGAATTCAAGCCTCATATTTTCAACTTATTATCTGAATTTGCAAACAGAAGGAGAGGAGCAGAGGAAAAAAGTAGAAGACCAGTCCAGCTTGATGGTGTTAATCCATGACTGTAACTGCTAAATCAGGACAAGAAGCCAAAATTCCCTCCAAGCACTAAAGCAGCAATGGCCTCTTTCTCTGCAAATCACAGCAGGGACAGAATGGCTTTTCAAACAAGCATTTATGATCAAAAGGCTACAGCATATTATAAATATTTATATGGCCCATTAAATAATAGTCTGGATAAATATTATTCAAAATGTGTATGCTGGAAACCACAGACTTCCCAGTTTATCCTTATACAAATGTGTTAGTTTTCCCACATAGGCAATGAAGAAAGAAAAAGGAGGGGTGAAACTCAGTTACAAAAATATTAAAAATTTTAAAAAAAAGAAAATCCTTAACATTATTTACTTAAATTTAAAAGGAATGAGTGAGTAACCAGATTTTCATGAGCACTGTTAGGCTTGTCTGTCCCACTTTACCTCACAGGTATTGAGCTGCCAGATCGTACCTTTCTGTCAAAGCCACGGTGCAGGAGGGGCTGCACACTCACATCAGCACAGGCCCAAGCTCAGCACAGGCTTTCAGCAGCAGCAATTCAGATTTCGTGGTGCTGTGTGCCTAAACACGAGGAGTTAGGAAGGACTGGCATGTCTGCTTTAAACTTTGATCTTTGGAACGCTGCGGGCTGCCCAGACCCGGCAATCGTGGATAAACAGTGTGTTTGTAGGAGTGCAGCTGTGCTTTTCTATGGGTGACCAAGAAAAAGATTAACAGGCTCAAATTAGGCTTCATAAGCTTTGTGTGAAAAGATCTAAACATGCTAAAGAAAAGCTGCTTTTCAATTGTAGAAAGGACATAAACCAAAACAAGCCCTTTTGACATTATACTGGAAATCCAGCATTTTGTTGTGTTGCTAGAGTTAAGTAACCAATGCAGGTGGTGGTGGTAGAGTGGCAGCATCTCCTTGAACACACTGAACTCCCTTCCCTCTCCCAGCTTCTGTAATTCCTGTTTGAATGTGGAAAGAGAAAGGAGGCACATGTCTGTGTGGGAGAGCAGGAGCAGATGGGGAATTCTAACGCTGTGCTGAAGGGCAGTACTAATATAGAAAATATCCTTAAATGCCCAAGGCACTGTGCTATAACTACCAACAAGCATTTATTTGTCAGCTACCCCACAGCAAACACAACAAACACAAGCAACAAAAGCACACCTCACCTCCCCTTTACCCTTCCCCAAACAGAAACACGTACATGCAGGATCTCTGAGTTAGGAATGTGAAGGCTGTGTTAACAGTAACAACATTGGAATAAATAAAAATGGAGCTGGGGAAAATATGCTTCTTCACTGAAAACCAAACACCTCTAGATCTTTCTTCAGTTCTCTGGCACATTCTGTGAAGCCTTCTCACAGCTTATAAGGAAAAACAGCTTCAAATATTGGAAGATTTCAGTAGTAGGATCCAACCCTGACTCCAGTCCTATAATATTCAGATTATTCCATCAAAACCTTCCTGACTGTCCCCTAACACAGTAATGCAGTGTCAATAAATCCCAGCATAGGCAGGACTGAAAATATTCTACTATTTTCTAGTATCTCCTTTTCTCTCTATAAATAATTCACTATGCACTAATTTGCTGTAATGTCTCTCCAGTTCTTTTTCCTTCCCCTTGCTTTCAGTGTCCAAGACAAAGTCATTACTTCATTGCTGCCCTCTGCCCTCTAATTCTATCTTTTGGATTTTAAATACTTTCAGGCCAAACTACTTCCACCTGCTCTGACACAAAGCAAGGCATATTCAGATTTATCCTGGTGTAAGCAGTAAGTGGAGAAAGGAAAATGACTAAATTAGAAATTAGACAAAAAAAATATTTATTTTCAGCTTCTACTGTCTACAGTTGTCTCAGGAACAGCAGAAGGATGTCAGCAGGACCAGTGTCAGTAAAGACCAAACTCTTACATGTACAACAGAGTTGGTTTTCTCCATATTCTGCTTGAGAGGAGTTTGTACTAAACAGAATAATTATCTGCTCTCCTTGCAGCTCCTGTCTTCAGCTCACACAGGCAGACACAGCCTGTGGTACTGATGATCAAATAGGAGCAATGGCATTCTGGCCCTGATTAAAGGGCAGAGCGTGGCTGTGCTGGTCACATGAAAGGCCCAATTAGCCCAGGATCCTCCACAAACAGCAGAAGCCGTAAGAAAAGCATATGCCTGCCCTTTTCATCCAGCAGTACTTCCCCAGGACACCTTTCCTCCTGCTATCTATAGTAAAGGCACTTCCTGAGCCAGAAATTTTATCTTTAGGATTAGCAGACCTTGAAGGCTTTTTCCTCTGTAAATTTGTGCTCATTCTGAATCCAGGGAAACTTTTCTAACTGCAAACTCCTGTGGTAATGAGCTATAAAGTTCTGTGTAAACAGTGCAAGAAAAAGATCTTTGGTTTGTTCTGAGCGTGCCACCTGCTAGTTTTGTTTGATGTGTCTGAGTTCCTGAGCTAGAGGAGACATTAAGCAATTGCTGTGTATTTATTTTCTCCATGCAGTCATAATTCCATCACATTCTGAATCACCCCCCAAGGCCTCACAGCAGCAACTCACAGACCAAGGGTATTGAGCTGAACTCACAAGCTCTACATGATCAGGTAAGACAAAAAGCACTTTCCTGCTCTGATTGCTCATGGATGTGGCAGTAACACAAATACCATAACTCAATGCAGTAATTAGTGCTAATAAACAGCAAGGAATAATGCCAAGGCCACTCTGGGCAAGTGGAGATACTGCCCAGAGATGCTGCAGTAGTTGCAGTGGCCGAGTTTGCAATCTGAGTTTGCAATCTGAGTTTGCAATCTCAAAACAATGTGTTGGTGTCAGCCGAGAGGTGCTGCTCAGGAGCACGAAACTGGGCAGGGATTTCCAGCTTCAGGCAGGTCCCAAAACACAACAGAGGGATCAACAAAGGGATCCAGGAGCTCCCTCCAATTACATTAGAGAAGACTTGGGGCTGCTGCTCACCGTGGTTTTCCCTGGCCCCCTGAGGTTGCTGCACACCCGATGGGCAGCAGCACAGCTGCCCCAGTGCTCCCTGCCCTGGAACTCGGCCACACAGAGGAAACAAGTGCAGCTCCCCCTGCTCCAGGGCTCACCCAACCCCGGGAACAGCAGGAAACAGCTGCGGAGAGGAGCTCTCCGGAAAAAGGAAGGCTGAGAAAAGGGCTGCGAGAACACACAACATCAGACGAGAAGACACAGCCTTCTGGGGAAAACCAACAGCCCCGATTCCCTCCGGGGCTCTCTGGGCCCTGCTGGGACTGGGCCATCACCTCAAAGCAGGGTCTGACCCTGCAGCCATCAGTGGCGACCCCCAGCCATTATCAGGAGTTCAGGACTGAACCCCTGATGCTCGTGACCATCACAGGTGCACTCACACACAGGATTTTGAACTCTTGCCAAAACCTCCAATCTGTCCAGCAGAGGAAGCGTTATCAGTTAATGCCAGGACACAATTCCCAGGCAGGAAAACCTAAGGAATAAGGGGTTTTATAGCAGCACCCTTTCTTTTCCCCAGCCTGGCAACAGCAGTGGATACAACCCATGCACACCACGCTCCTGAGATCCCCTCCCTGCTCTGACCCTGCAGCTGCTAATGACCTGGCACACAGACACGTCCCAAATGACACTGCAGAATGCCTGAAGCCCTGAAAGAAGACACTATCTTGTTTACATTGACTGAGGGGGAAAAAATGCCATCTAATTATTACATAAATTCTGGCTGTAGCAGCTTCATGACTAGTTGAAAAGAGGTAACAGGCTCCAAAGTGACTGATGGACCCAAGTGTTTGGATCCACCAGCTTATCAATCTAATGCTAAGGAAGATCTTTCATATCCCTGTGTCTCTCACTTTAACCTGCTCATGATGGACAGAGAGAATAATCTCTGCTCTTTGCCTCTAAAATTGATTCATGTACTGTGACTTTTTTTTTTTTTTACTCTATGCTTTGATAAAAATGGAGAAATGAATAAAAAACCCCCTGAACAACCAACAAAACACACTCCACAAAAAAGCACTATACTGTAAACACAGCCTAGCACAAAAATGTGAATTTGCAAAATATCTGTTTAAGTTATAAAATGTAATTTGGAGGAGAATGCAATTCAAAAGGCACAATTACAGTTCACACAACAGCTTTAAACTGCATTCTTGCAGCAAAGCAGCCTTGGCACCAGGAGCTTCTGTGCAGGGTACCTGGGTAAATATACCCATTATGCCACTGTGGATACAAATTAGCCAGCCCAGGGTAATGCTGATATTCTAACTTTAATCCCATCTTTAGATTCTGGTGCTACATCACAGTTGGATCTGGCAGTAACCCTGTGATTACGTATCAGCAGATCAGTATAAAAATAATTTGTTCTGAGTTCACAGTTTTATGAAATGATAAAACATCAAAATTAGCATTCTGGCTGAAATCCACTGCGTTTCCCATCAAGGCTTACACATTTAAGCAACATCTGAACCAACTGCCTATAATTACTCCTGGCAGATACTGGAGCACTTAGGCCAGCAGTAGATGCAACAGTGAAATAAATTTTTAAAGACATGCTGCAAACCACTTCAAGATGCTCAGCCCAGAAGCAAACATGTGCCCATAAGCCCAATCCATGGTTTATTTTACAGGATTTGTTCACTCTTGCATAGTAAAAGCCTGAGAAGAATGACAGCCCCAAGTAATCTGTCAGTTTAAAATTAAACATTTATTTGGGCTGCAATTCCAAAAACACTCGCCCTGAAGTTCTTGTCACAACTGTTTAAGAGGAAGTGGGGTTGCATATTAGCTTAGGTTAAAAGAAAACTAATTCTGCACAAAACCAGTTATTTATTTATTCAAAAGAACCAAGATTTTAAAATGGTAATTTAACATAGAAACACGGGATGGAGTAACAAAATACACATGAAAACTTCCTAGCATAGAACTAGTTTATTTAGTCTCTTCTGACACTATAAATTTATTTCTGCCATGATCCTTATAGCTGGGAACAGCTGTCCCTACAAGCAACCAATTCTCTTTGCACTCATCCTCCTATCCCAGACACCCTTCCCAGGAAAAAAGAAGTGCCTCATTTTTTTTTCCATATGCTCATACACATTCCTGAAGGGAAGGGACCATTAACATTACAATCCAAAATCTCATTGTTTTTGTATTATATTTAAGTACACTTAGAAAAGCTTAACCTCAACTACTTGAGCAAATGGTCTTCCAGGATTAGAAGATACATGAGAATGAAATACACGAGCACCTTCCCAACAATGTGTCTGCTTATTACTTTCTAAAAACCTCTGAGACAACCAAGCCCTCTCCTCTACTTCCCTGGAATTTGTTTTGTAAGTGTTCTCCAGAGAAGAGCACTAGTGCTAAGTTTATTAAACTTCCTAACAAATCCCAGGCACCTCAGCAGAGAAGGAATCTGCCAAGTTACCAGTTCCTCACCGGGGCAGAGCCCAGCACCAGGGAGGAACACGGCCGTGTTGGAAAGTCTGGAGCCAAGCACGAGAAAATTCCAGCAGATTCCTGGGGTGTGCTCTGTGCCAGCCCAGGAGCCACTCGGGATCACGGGACAGGGCTGAGAAGGTGCCAGAAAGGGGAGCTGCACCAGGATGAGGGAGGCAGTGGTGGCAGCAGCCATGTGCCAGAGAGATGAGACTGGAGACTACATTGATGGAAATCTGGGGATATGGAGGATTACGCAAGTGTGTGAGCTATGTGTGTGTCCCACCTGGCCAGGTAAGGTCACCTGAGCGCTGCCCTTTCACAGAAACACAGAATAAGCTGAGCTGGGAAAGGATACTCAAGGATCATCGAGAACAATTCCTGGACCTGCACAGAACTCTAAGAGTCACACCGGGCATTGTCCAAACGCTCCCTTGAGCTCTGGCAGGTTTGGTTCTGTGACCTTTCCAGAGGGAGCCTGTTCCAGTACCCAACCAACCTCCAAGGGAAAACCTTTTTCTACCACCCAACCTCAACCTCCCCTGGCACAAGCTCAGCCCATTCCCTCGCGTCCTGTCACTCGGCACCACGAAGAACTCAGTGTGTGCCTCTCCTTCTCCCCTCACCAGGAAGCTGTATTTGAAGCACATAAATAAAGGTGATAAAGGTGGGATAAAGGTGATCCAACAGCACAGGAGGCACTGGGAGGTTCCGTGTGCCCACCCCAGCCCTGGACAGCTTCAAACGCCTCCCCTGGCACTGGGCACCCCCGGGCCGCCTGGGGGCTGTGAAGAGCATCCCCGCTCTCACTGACTTACAGTGGGAGTTACACATGGCCGTGCCGTAGAGAAACGTCAGCAGGAGACAACATGGGACAGCCACAAGGACGTAAATCCCATCGGCCGCTGGAAAAGCAGGCTCTGAGCTGATCTGGAGCGATGCGGCCGCTCAGCCCACGCACGGCCGGGGCCCGCGGCTGCGGCGAGGGGGCTGCCAGGGGAAGGAGGCGGCGCTGGTGATTAAACAACAACACGAACGCGAGACCTCCTTTTAGAGCAGCAGGATCCCAGCCCTTACGGAGGCGGACGGAATCCTCCGGGCGTCACGGCCGAGAAGGAGCAGGGACAGGGACAGGGA